>CAXAKX010000606.1:0-137917 GCA_963969525.1 Ontholestes murinus | reverse complement strand
ATAAGCATTCCATTCCTACTACCATAGTTTATTAATATTTTCATTATAAAGGAGATATAGTCAAATATCTTTAGACAGAGCATGACATATTAACTGATGTGCTAATTTTTTTCCACATATGTATTCCTATTCCTCTTAACACCCAACATATCATAATCAAGAATTAATTTTGGGATTGACCAAACAGTTTAATACTGAAACTTAGGCCCTTTAATTATTCAAATCTGATACAATTGCCACTTTTTATGTTATTATTCTCAACAAATGTAGAATATTTGCTAATAGCACACAATTCGGCTGTAAATTGGTAAAATAGGGATTTTACAATTATTAAATTAAATTAAATTGAGTCTAGGTGGGATCCTTAGGGCACACCTGAAGTAGCGGTGAATTCTTTAGATAGCACCCCATTAATTATCACACATTGTTTTCTATTTGAAATAAAGCTATAGTCTGTTCGTTAAATCTTCCGTCCTATGTCACAAAATATTGCTTAGACAAACGACACAAAAACATTCAGTCTGATAAAGTAAACCAAATGCGTTAGAAAAAGAACGCACTGTAAAATCTTCGTCGTTTTTTGAAGCGATAGTTTGTGACGTACGACGGAAGATCCAACGGACATACTATATCTATCCAGTTCACACTATCACCATTAAAAACAAGTTTATTTATCAAGATCTTATGACTCACTATATCGAAATCTTTCCAGAAATCAGTATAAATTACATCAACTTGATCTCCAAAGCTTACAATATAAAAGATTCTAGTAGAATCAGTTTGGTTGTTGTATACTTTACACTGGCTGACCAAGAGCATAATGGACGGATAAGTATCCAAAGACGCTAAAAGTAACGAACTGGAAAAGGTCAGCTAATGATCGTGAACCTTGGAGACAAAGCGCCCAGGAGACCAGGGCCCGAGTTGGGCTATAGTGCAATCGAAGGAGAAGATGAAAAACATTACTTATTCCGATGCTTGCGAGATCTATTAATAAAATATTGTACGAAATTTAACCAGACTTATTATGTAAAAGTTATTGTTATAAGGAAAAATTTGTAATATCTGTTGGAGGATGATCAGTTAAATTGCACTTATTTTTAATGGCTTCCAAATTAGAACGTGACTTGTTTTAATGGTTAATCAGTAAAATATTTCTATCATTAAATTGTTATTGTTAGAAGAATAAATAATTTCGAGTCCGCTCTTATCTGTAAAAACATCAGTAATACTATAAGAAATAAAACAGTATTTTTGAAAAGAATATAAAATACAAGTAGAGCCCTGATTAGACAGTATGATTTGAGAAGTCACATGTAAATAACATGAAAATAATAGGTGAAGAGAGGTAACGGTGATGCCGGCTTGAGAAAATTGATTTAAAAAAAAAACATTTTTAGATCTATTAAAGCTATAAATTTATATTATTTAGCTTTAATTGATGCACAAATCAAACTTTCTTCAAATAACAATATCTAAATTATTTTAAAATCTATAAGGATTTTGATAGTTTCTGATATAAATCTAAATTTAACTTAAATAAAATGAAATTATTATAAATCTGCTCATTAGTTAAAACTTACCCAACAGTTTAACCAAAAACTCATCTTTAATGTACGTAGTAGTTGACTAATACATGACATTTTTATCTTACGATATCCAGATTTTCCAAATGTTTCTTGGTGAATCTTCTTGATTATATTATTAGCAGGAAGATACTCTTAAATCACAATCCTGCCTGAATCTGATGCCACAATGATATATTCTTAGGTGCCTTTAGTTAATATAAATACCATTAGCCATCTTATTATTCTAAGAACTTTATCAAATGATAAATAAAACTACTTTATTAATATTACACACGGGATATTAACAAAGTACAGTTTTATTTATCATTTGATAAAGTTCCTGAATCAAGATTTATCACAAAGTTATAGCTTCAAGCATCAAACACCTTATTATTCTAAATATTTTCACTCCTAGCAGTGTGGGTATTTTTTCGGTATTTGTGTCAGGCATTAGCACCTCCGAACTTCTACACCTTCGTATTATTTCGCCTCTCATACTTATTTATGTTTTTTCTAATTCGTACTGATTATGCACTTTATAGAACTACTTTTATAAGTAAGTAGAGTAAATTTATTCAGGTGCAGAAAGTCTCATTACTGAATGATTAAGTGAATTGAGTGTCAAATCAATCAATAGGTACCGTTTAAGATCTTAGATCTAAAGTTTAGTTTAGTTTATTGTCTTTACAAGTCCTACAAAAAAATAAACAAACTATTTCAAGTTACTGTAAATTTAGATCGTAAAACGTGAAGGCGGAGTTCACATGGCAGTGTCCTTCCACTCAAACCATTTTTTCTGTAACCGATGATGATCAGGAGATGACTATTAAGGCAATATTTTTATCATTGCTAGTGACTATTTTTGTTCCAGTTCTTACAGTAAGAAATTTTGGTACTTCTGTATTATAATATGGATACTCAAATTAAAATGAAAAGGCAGTAAAAGAATAAAATTGAAGACAAATTCAAATTCATTTTAAATTAAATCCTGTTGATAGATACATACAGGATTTTATTTAAAGAGGATATTTTTGAATTTCATTGTCTTACTTCTCTTTCTCAATCGTAATATATCTCAACAACTAATACATTTGTTGAAGGAACCCTTTTTTTCTTTTATTAAACATTATTTTAGCTCTTGAAAGCCTTTGTCAGAATGTAGTTGTCTTCAAGTTTATAAAATTTATTGTTGCTTTAATTCTTTCCTGATTTTTGGCAACTACTATCCCACCAATATATTGTTGTTAAGATGTGCAACTTTGGAACTAAAGGAAAGTGTTAATTAAAAAAACTTATAATTCTTGAATTTTGGAGGCGTTTACTTCGTGGTACATTTTCGATTTTTAAGAAAACACTTAACTTTTTTTACCACTTAAAAATATTTATTTCTGTAAAAGGCTTTTAGATTTTGTATATATGCCTTCATTATTGTAAATTTAAGTACAGTTTGATAATGATTACCTTGTAATTGAAACTACAATTTGACAATGACAACACATATCATTAAAATATATCTATTGAGAGACTAAAATATGCTTTATTCAAGCAATAATTCTTATTAATTATTATAAATTCATGGGTTTGAGTGGAAGAACTTTCAATGAAGAGAAAATTTTAAGTATATTTACATATTTTATATTTTGAATTTTGCATTATTTTGTAAGAAAGGTGTACAAAGTTATTAATAAATAAATAGTCACGAGAAATAAAAAAATATAAGTGGTATAAGTTAAGTGTTTTCTTTATTTGAAAGCTTGTAAGACAAGAAGCAAATAGGGTTTCAACTTTATTGTTGAACACTGCAACATGTTTCGCCACACAGTAGCTTCATCAGGCAGATAAGTACTGCGAATTAATCGTTCATTCTTTGAAAGTAAATAAAATACTTAAATATTTTAAGTGAAATTAAAAAGTGTACGTTATGTAACATATTCATAGACCTAGATGTATTCAAGTGCAGAATTTGTGATGCGGAATAACATTTAAGTTGTGCTAAATCTGAAGATGACTTCGGTGTATCCGCTTGTATCAAATATGAGAAGAACGGGATACAAATGTGCTCTTTAATAGCTTTGGAAAAAAAGTACAGCAGTATTATTAATGGAGAAAAAAAATACTAACCTCGGAATTATACAAAAATAAACAGAGTGGAGCCTCAAACCATGGAAACGGTGGTAGGAATCTACCATAATGCAACCTTAGTATAAAGTAAAATGGATGAAATTCCAGACACACATACTTCCAAAAAACCGTATGTCATCAAATTAATGATAGCGCAGATTAAAAACGGATGAGGACAATAAACTCTAGAAAATCAACACGGAATGAACACACACCTAGTAAGAAAGAGGACATAAACTAAGCAATCTTTCAAATTAAATGAAGAATCCACCAATTTGGGCCTTCTTGTGCAGAAATATCCTCACGTAAATGTATTTTTGCGTCTTGGTTCCACAAAGTTTTTCAACCTGAGCAAATAAAAGATGTTTTATCTCCTGACAGCCGGCAATTATTCATTCGTGGTGGAGAAACTTAAGCGTAAATATGAAGATGCTACGTACTCGTTGTTTAAAATTGGAATTCCATCCGCTGCTGAAGAAACAGTAATTGATGAAAATTTCTGACCTGAAAGTATATTTATTAATCGATTCGTTTTTAAAGCCAGAACTAACAATAAAACAAATTTTTAAGACCGTCCAGAAATACAATTTAAACGATAGTTTCTAAAGCAAACACAATGAAACTACTACATCAGAACGTTCAATGCCTGACTTCTACGAGAAGAAGTAGAATGCAACATATTATGTATTACAGAAATTCAATTAAAGATGATTAAATTATTAAATTTAAAATTAATTTATCAAGGATGATAAAGAGCACGGAGGTTTCGCTTTTTATATGGAAGAAACAATGGACGTTAGACCTATGGAGATGTTTTCATTTTCTCGATTGAAAGTGCTTGAGTGTTATTACAAAAGGAGAAACAATTCATTTGTTTATTATTATTTATTTATTAATACTTTGGTATTCTTATATAAATTATATTCCAAAAAGTTAATTACAAAATTTAAAAAAGAAAGAACGTACAAATAATGTAGGTTATAAGAATCCTGGGCGGAGTTCACTCTTTTTCAAAATGGTCTTCCACTCAAACCCTGACTTTTTTCTAGTAATTGGACATTCCGTTACAATTTTTTTGCGATGCTAGACGCTTTTTCTTATTTTATAACAGAACTCCAAAAGATGATATTAATTTTTTGAACTGTTTGAGAAATTATTAATAGAACTATTTAAAAGAAATAATAATTTTTTTATTGTTGGCGACTTTTAAAATACTCTAATATAACGTTATATTTTAAGAATATATTAAATTCGTTAATCTAACTTATTTGATAAGAGAATCCGCAAGAATATGTAAGAGAGTTCAAGCTTGTATAGACAACATAATTACAAATGTACTTTTAAAAATATTAACATTCAGTTTTACATACAACCACACATTTATGAGATATTTTGATAATCATTTCCCAACTATTACTTGTATTAAAAAGAAAACAAACTTGATCAAACTGCTGAAATAATCGTCTTATTTATAATACGAGAATCACTTTTTGTTTTACTATGTAATATTGAACCATATTCCGTGGCGCACACTTAATAATGAATAATAGAATATAATTAGAATAGTATATTTACGTATTTCTTTCTCCTTAATCTATTTTAAAATGTAATAATTAATATATGTTTCACTTAGCATCGAGTTTCAGTACTTTGTAATAAAAGCGCAAGGCTTAATATTTCAAAGCCATTAAAGATTTTTCGTAGAAATAACACTAATCCACTTAACGAGCATACCGGTTTAATTGATTCACGATTACTTAATCTCTTGCACCGTAATTAACCGCTTCTGAAAACACGTAAATCCCCTTTGTGTTGCGATACGGGACGTACCCTTGTTACAGATACTTTAAAATATACTTAAAAGTATACAAATCAATGTGATACTTTCTTGTATTTTATTGACTAGAAAGTACGTTATGTAAATCACCAAATAGATAATGTAATTATTCACATTACTCACAAGAATCAATTCATTAATAACATAAATTTAAAAAAAGATTAGAAAAAAATTAAAAAACTTTATTGTATTGCATCCAGTATTAGTTTTGCAACATTTAAATTACTCAAAAGGCTCAAAAGATTATAATTAAATTAAAACTTATCTGAGAGATGAATATATGTAGAATATTTAATGTATCTAGGATTGCATTTATTTATTCAAACATTATAATAACCTTCACGGTTTGATTTGGGTTCTGCGAAATTATCACTATTGAATTAAAACACTTTATTTTCTTCCTTCACTTTTATTTTTATGTCAGATGTACATTTCGAGTACCATGTACTCGAAAATAATAGTAATAAAAGTTGAGGAAGGAAATAATAAAGTGTTTTAATTCAATTATAATAACCTATTACTAATTTATATATTTTATATATCTTTTTATCCTTTTACCCATTACAGATTTATTCTCTATAATATGTCTTAGCTATTTTCTTTTACTGTTCTTTTCCACTGTTCTCCATCTTGTGCCATTTTTCTTATTTCTCTCCATTCTATTCTTCTTCTGTCCACTGTTTGATGTGCTTGCTCGTTCCACCCCTTCCTTGTTTTCCTGTTTTACTTTTGCCTTGTATTTTTACCTCGAGTATTCCTTTCATTAATCTATTATCTTTTAATCTGTATATATGTTCTGTTACTAATTTTATTGGTGTAATATTCAGCTGTTCTCTTCCTTCTGTGTTTCGAACTCTGTCTCATCTTGTAATTCTCTTTATCTTTCTTCGGTATCTCATTTACATTGCGTTAATTTTACTGTTATTACCCACAATTCACTACCAAGGTTTTACAATTCTTTTATATACTTCTGGTTTTATTGTTTTTGTAATCTCCTTTATCTTTAAGAATGTTTCCTTTATTGTGTTGTAGACCCTTCCTGCTTTACCTATTCTTTCATCTATTTTTGGATCTATCTTCCCTGTTTCCTGTCAAATCTAGGTATTTGAAATGGTTAACATGGTCTATCTATTTTCCGTTTAACTTTATTTTATAATTGCTTCCTTTTAATGATATTATCATTGTTTTGGTTGCATACGCATGTATTTCCATGTTTACCTTTTCCAGCTCCTCTTTGTATATTTACAGGTTCCTTTGTAATTTTCCTTCGGAATCTGCTATTAATGTCGTCTACAAATATTAATATTTGCATTTTTATTAGTTCCATATTTTTGTCTTTGTGTTCTCGGCTCTTTCTTTGCTATTTCTTATTATTTTGTCTATAAGTTATACAAATAGTAAAGGGCTTAAAGTAATCAATCAATCAATGATTTATTTCACGTATTCCACAATATAAAAAATAGTGTATCATAGTAATTTCTCCTATAGTTTATTAGCAATAGGCGAAACATGTTAAAATTATTATTTTTTTCTTCGCAAGTCAAGAACTTTATCCTGTTTTGGTCTTGAACTCCTCCGATTCTTTATAGATTTTTGTTACTTCTGTATGATTCCTTTATTATGTTTATTATCCCTCTTTTTTAAGTACATATATGCCATATGTCCTCTCTTCTTACCCTGTCATACGCATTTTTAGGTCGATGAAGCATATGTGTATTTCTTTTCCTTCCTAATCATCTTGTCTGATAGTTTTCTCCTTATGTATATTAAGTCTTGTGTGCTTCAATTTTTTTTTCTGTATCCGTTATGTTCTCCTTCCAGTTGTTGATCTAAGTTACCTTTTATTCTTGCCTCTATTATCCTAGCAAGGATTTTCTCTGATATGCTTGTGAGTATAATACATCTGTAGTTGTAACATATTTTTGTATCTCCCTTTTCGTGTATGAGTTTTATATTTCCCTTGTTCAATTCCTCGGGTATCTTGCGATTTCTCATGATGACATTTATTATTTCCAGGAATTCTTCTTTCCCTTTTCCCCCATATGTTTCATTATTTTGGCTGTGATGTCATCCGCGCCTGGAGTTTTCCTAGTTTTACTATTTTGATTGCTGCTTCCAGTTCTTCCATTGTTATTTCGTTATTTCCTCCATTTGTTTCACATTTATTTTTTTCTTCATCTCCATTATGGTCTGTTTATTCTATTTCGTTAAAGTATTCTTTCCATCTTTCCAATATCTTTTCTTCTGTTATTATATTTCCGTTTTTATTTTTTATACTTGGCTGTCTCAGTTTCCTTTTGTTCCTCATTTGTTTCTTCTTCTTCCCTAGCTTTGATTTGTCCACTGCTGAACATAGGCCTCTCCTACTTTTTGCCATTCCTTTCGATTGTTGGCAATCAAGTACCATTTTCTTCCGGCTACTTTGCAGATGTTATCTTTCCATTGTTGCGGTCTTCCAACTCCTCGTTTATTCTGTCTTGGTCACCAATGAGTTAATCTGTGCGTCCATTGGTCGGTGTCTTGCCTTGCCACATGACCCGCACAGTTCCATTTCAAGCGTGCAGCACGCGTCATTACGTCTTCTACTTTGGTTCTCTTACGTACTTTTGCGTCTCGTATCCGGTCTGTTGGGCCCAGCATTGCCAGTTCTACTGATTTTTGAGTGGTTTTAAGTATTACATTTTGTTGCTATTGCCATTATGTCTAAGCGACATGTCATGACGCGGAGGACACACATGTTGAAGACTTCTCTCTTCAGGTAAATTGGTACGTTCGGGTTTCTCAAAATGAATTTAAGTTTTTTAAACTCTGCCCATGTCATTCTTATGCGTCGTGATATCTCTGCTGTTTGGTTGTCTTTTCCCAGTTTTATAGCATGGCTTATTATTTGGTTTTCGAGAATTATGACTGGTTGTTCGCGGCTCATAATTTTTGTTTTACCAAGATTCATTTTTAGGCCTGCTTATTTTGAGGCAATATTCAATTCTGCCATCATCGTTCTTAAGTCGTTCAGGTTATTGCTTACTAATACGATATCATCGGCGAATCGTAGGTGGTTTAAGTTCTTGTCGTCGATATTTATTCCCTTAGATTTCCAGTGTAGTTTTTTAAACACGTTTTCTAAAGCTAGCGTAAATAATTTTAAGGACATAAGGTCACCTTGTCGGACTCCCTTTTGTATTGCTATTTTATTTGTTATGTGTCTTCATCTAATCTGACTTGGGAAGTAGCATTTTTATATAAATTTTTAAAAAGGTTTGTACCTGGAGTCTATCCTAGCATCGTCCATTGCGTTGAAGATTGTTGATAATTCTATAGAGTCAAACGCCTTTTGATACTAAGTTGAACTTTTTGAACGAATTCTAAATGGAGGGGATATTATATTCTGTACTTTTTTCGATAAGCGTGCGAATAGTTTGAAGGTGCTCTGTAGTACCGCAGCGTTTTCGAAAACCAGCTTGTTCCGGAGGCTGGTGAAAGTCAAGTTTGTTTGTTAGTCTAATTGTCATAATCTTAGTTAGTAATTTGTAGGAGTGTGGTAAGAGGCTTATCGGTATGTAGTTCTCTATGTTGTTGCTGTCTTCTTTTTTATGCGCGTTTAGCCAGCTTGTTGCTCATTTGTTTAATTGTGCTGTAAAACAACTTTTGGTTTTCTGTAAACGTTTTTTTCAGTTTTTTACCGAACTCCTTAGATTGTTTTTTTGCTATCTTGACTTTTTCATTATTTTATTTGCTATTTTATATGTTCTGTAGTCTTGCTACTTACATGCTTTTATGTAAATTTTCCAATTGTCTTTTTTTCTTTTTACTAATTAAATTATCTCTTCTGAATATCACAGCTTTCTTGAGCTGCGTCACTTACGATTTCTTTAAACGTTTTCTATTTGTTTTCCACTCCTTCTATTTTATTTATTTGAATATACTTTTTCTAGGTTTTGGTTGGAATTAATTCCTAGTTTTTTTCTCATTCAGTTTGTAGCTTTGTATTATTTTTTTGTTTATTATTCTTTTCGAATTCGTATTTCGTACATTTTTATCTCCCGATTTTAGCTTGTCTTGTTACCTTAACATCTTTCACATTTTTCCATTTTTCTCCGTCTATTAAAACGTAGTCTATTATTGATTTCTCTTTTCTTGGTCTAAATTCTCTAATGTATTTGTGCATGTCTTTGTGTTTGCTATAATAAGTTTGCTTGCTATACATAATTCTATAATACAAAAGTTCGTTTATATTTTAAATGATGATTTAAAAGAAACTAGTTATCTGAAATAAAAACTCTCTATTTATTATTAAAGTACACAAATAGGGATTTAATTTTTTTAAATTACGTCATCCATATGTGATCCTTGACTATTTTGGCACTGCTGCATCCTGGAGCGGAAATTTTCAATGTTTCGTGAACAGTTAGGCATTTCCTCTTGAATAGTTTCCTTTAATTCCTCTGGAGGCACTGGGTTGCTATTGAAAACTTTACTTTTAAGGTATACCCAAAGAGTCCACTGGGGATAAGTTTGGGCTACGAGATGGCCAGTTAATGGCATCTCTTTTGAGTATCACATTTTGTCCAAAAATTTAACAGCACTTAATGAGTCGTTGGTAGTGTGGCATGTTACCCCATCTTGCTGAAACCACGTTCGTTGATTAAAACCATCGAAATCCTGTAGCGCTGGCGAAAAAAGTTCTGTAGCATGTCAATATACAGCTCTGTATTCACTGTAACAGCAGTTCTTCGGCGATCTTCAAAAAAGTATGGACCAAAAATCCTTTTTCCATTTTCATTTCGGCGCTTCTCTCCATACGTTCCCATGTATCATTCTTTGCCTTTATTGCCTTGCCATACTCTTCTATTCAGGCCTTGAGTGCTACCTGCCATCAGATTACAATTTTTTTTATTTTATAAATACTAACTGTATTTTATATGATGAGTACTTCAAAATTTCTTAAAATAAAACTCAAGAGTTTGTAAGACTCATTAGTTAATTTAAGTAAATGTTAAAATTCAACTTAGTATTAACAATTACTCCTAGATTTCTAAATTGAGACACCTTTTGTAAAATGGATTTATCAATGTAATATTCATTATATAAAGTGTTGACTTTTCTCAAGTAAGCAAGTACACCACATTTACTTAAGACAAATTTAAGTCCGTTGGAGAAGTTGGCAGACGTATTCATTGCTAATTTTCCTATACAGTTTGATGTCATCTGCGTACAGTAAAATATCTAAGGAAATGGTAGAACAACCATTATTAATAAAAATCAAAAACATCGGCGGTACCAAATTGGATCCTTGGGGTACACCTGCAACTGCCTCATAAAAAAAAGATTGAACGCCCCCATCCTCCACAATTTGTGTCTGTCCTCTTAAATATGACTCAATAACACTTATGATATTACAGCAATATTGAGGTCATAATATAGAGAACGGTTGCGACCGTTACTGCGTGGTAATCCATACTTAAAGTGAATTGAAGTCCTTAAGCAAGTAATTTGGCATGGGGCATGTTGCCAAATGCCTTGGTTAGGCCAGTGAAGATTGCATAATTTAAACAAGGGTTAGAGTGGAAGAACGTCGCAGCTGTATGAACTCCGCCCAGCTTCATCCATCCAAACTTTTTGTAGGTTTTTTTATATATATTTGTGTATATTCATATGTATTTTTTTGGGAAGGAAGCCCAAAGAGTAATAAATATAAACATAAACACTGCATATCCAGATTTTTGGAGATTGAATGGGCGTAATTGATTGTTGTGGATCGGCCAGCCACAAAACCATGATGATTTATGGAAATTGAAATATTTTGCTTAAAATACCTTCAAATATTTTAGAGTAATTGCTCAATAGAGCAATCGGCTTGTAGTTTTTAATTTGATTACGTTCCCCTGATTTACGTACAGTTAGTATCTTAACTTGCTTCCAGATCGTGAGATATATGCCATTTCTGAGAATTAACTCAGAAATGAAAGTAAGAATGTCACATAAAACATAACAGCAATCCTTTAATAAGAAAGTTGGTATACTGTCTGAACCAGCTGTCATCTTATGTTTAATATTCTGTTGAATGACATCCGACTCAGAAATATAAAATAAACCCATTACATCCTGAACAGTAGAATTTGTGGTATTATGACTATTTGAGGTAGATGGATATGACTATTTAAAATAATTCGCGAACGCATTCACGATATCTTTAGGACTGAAGTGGGTAACCTTATCTATTTCCATATTACCAGGAATATGAGTGGTATTTTTATTTGAGAGGATATAGTTCCAAAATTTCGTCGAATCAGTTTTCATTGATCTTTCAGCCGAACGAATAAAGTTGTGGTGCTTCACTTTTATATTGATTATTGTTTTTAATAAATATCCGCAAGTCATGGTATTCCCTCTTATCAATTTTATTTTTCGTTCTTAAATATTTAACCAGAAGATTATCTTTCTGTTTGATATTATGAAACCAGTTCCAGATCAAACCACGGAGAAACAGATTACTTGTTTACTTATTCGTTTTTTGGAACCCGAACTACTTCTACTTTATTTGCTTCTTTACTCCAGCTATACTCCTCTTCATTAATTGTTATCTTTTGGTATTCCTTTTGCTTTTGCTTTTTCTTCTCTTGCTGTTTCTCTAATTTCTTTTTGTGTGAATCTTTCATCATGCATTAGGTCATTATTCATGTATATCTTGGACTCTCTTAGATTTCCTTTGGCTGTCATTATTTGTTATTTGGTTTCCCATGTCCCAACTTCGACTCGTATTATTTGTTTTACTTTATGTAAAGTATGTGACTTTTCTATTATTTGGTTTCCCATGTCCCAACTTCGACTCGTATTATTT
Source organism: Ontholestes murinus (assembly GCA_963969525.1). Classification (NCBI taxonomy): domain Eukaryota; kingdom Metazoa; phylum Arthropoda; class Insecta; order Coleoptera; family Staphylinidae; genus Ontholestes; species Ontholestes murinus. The sequence goes on along the minus strand of CAXAKX010000606.1, from coordinate 125,553 downwards.
GTTTTACTTTATGTAAAGTATGTGACTTTTCTATTTTGACTTGTATCTTTAGGGTTTCTTTCAAGTGATTATCGTCTTCCTTCTGTTCCTAGATTGTCTTTGCTGCTAAGCCTGTTATTATAATATTGATAATGCTTGTTGTGCTACCCCGAATGTATAACGGTTCTATCAAGATTGAAAAAAAGCACTTGTTATGTTGCATATTTTAATTCATACTCCAAATTTCGTACGTGTCAGGAAACTGAAAATAAAAATAAACAATATAACGAGTGCTTTTTTTCATCAAATTTATTTTAATATTGTTTTTTTCATTCCCTTTCCGCTCTGTTTTTCAGGTTTTTTATTTTCTTTAACATCTCTTACTTTTCTAGCTCCAACTTATCTTTATTTTTATATATACAACATCTTTATTAACAGACAAACCTACAACAAAAAATATATATATATAATACATGTATGATAGATAGTGCTAATGGATTAGACTGTTAAATGGCTATCGAGGGGTCTTTCAGCTTGGATTTGTCAGTCTTTATATGTCTCGTCAGTTTGTCTTTGATGGTGATGATGATGATGATGATGATGATGATGGATGATGTGATGCGATGAATTCGAATGTTGTGAATGAAGGGGTTTTATATTTTGGGACTAGGTCAAGATTTCTGCGCAAGCAGTAAAGGGAAACGATGTGTTGGTTGAGGAGTTTTTGGAAAATTTTTCGCTAAGATATAGAAGGCGTTCATTGATGGGAATAAAAGAAGTAGTGTCATATAGGAGTTGGTTAAAAGGATTATGTAGAGCAGGTATGGGCAACCTTTGACATGTTGAGGGCCAAACTTTAGCGTGCAAATACGTTCGCGGGCCGCGTTTAAAAGTACTTAGTGCATTTTAAAGTAGTGATAATATTTTTTGCGATAGATATTAGACATGAAATAATACGACAATGTTATTATAGTACAATTTATTAAAATAACAAAACGAAATTTAAAAAAAAATGGTACATTATAATTAAATCGTTAAATTTGCAATTGTTGCAATGAGACACTTGAGCTTGAATTTGGGAAACTAATCCATCGATATTTGGATTAATTCCACTGACACAAAGAAGTAAAGAATTTTCCAAATTATCGTCAGTCAGTCTTGTACGATATGTTGATTTATTAACTTTCATCAATGAAAAGAACTGTTCGCATTTATAAGTACTGCCAAACGCACAAATCAATCTTCTTGCGAATTTTCTAAGCTGCGGAAAATTGTCTTCTTCTGGGTATTTTTTGTAGATATCGCACAACTCTACGTCTTGAAATTTGGATTTTAGGAGTGAGTTTTCTTGAATCTCGATCAACTCCATTTGTAAGTGTATTGGAGCATTTTGTACAATATATGTTGTAGGAGTAGCAAATAAACTGAAACAGTCTTCCATGTTTTTGAAGTCGCAAAATCTGTTCGAAAATTATTCCGACAGTAACTTGAGTTCTTCAGCATATTGAGCATAAGCAATATTTTCATACGCAGAGAGCGTGTTGAAATGGTAACTGTTACCAGACAGCATCTGTGATTCCCACAAGCGTAGTTTGATCTGAAACGCTTTTAAATGGCTGTACAAATCATTTACTAACTGTCCTTGTTTTTGAAGTTTCAAATTTAAATCATTCAAATAGCCTGTAAGATCGACCAGAAATGCTAAGTCACATATCCATTTTGGGTCACTTAATTCAGATAGTGGTTTATATTTTATTTTCATAAAGTCTGCTATCTCATTTCTAAGCTCGTAAAACCGTTTCAACATTTTTCCTTTCCTCGGCCATGTTACGTCGTTATATTCAGCTGATATTTCATCCAAAAACGCCTTGAACTGACGATGGTTAAGTTAAGCCCTCGGGATCGAATAAAGTTGATGGTTTTTACTACCACATTCATAACATTCTGGAGTTGAATGGACTTAGAACACAAGTTCTGTTGGTGGATAATGCAATGAAGGACTATCAAATCATCTTTTTACACATTTAATTCTGTTGCTTTTTCATTCAAAATTCCGATGAAACCTTTACGTAAGACGACCATAGAAGGTGCACCATCAGTGCATACTCCAATTAATTTTGACCATGGCAAGCCAAAACTTGTGAATACCTTTTGAACTTCAATAAAAATATCCTCTCCTGTAGTGGTTCCTTTTAGCGGCTGTAAAGCAAGCAATTCCTCAGTAACAGTGAACTCCTTATCAACACCTCGAATAAATATAGCCATTTGAGCTGTGTCAGACAAATCGGTGCTCTCGTCTGATGCTATGGAAAATGATACGATCAGTCAATGTTGTTTTTATATCATTAGCCATCATTTCTATACGTCGAACAACAGTTCGTCTTGACAAACTAATTTTTTCAAATTCTTTTTTTCTTTTCAGGACACATAATACCGCAAACTTCTAACATACACTCTTTGATAAATTCTCCTTCTGCAAATGGTTTTAATGCCTTTGCCAATTTTAAGCTAACTATAAAACTAGCTTTCACAACATTATCAAATTGTGTTCTTTGTTTATGAAACATTTGTTGCTGTTTTTCCAAATTTGCGGTAAGCTTCTGGATTTTGTCTGTTCTTAATTGTCCTGTCAGTGAGTGCAGCGTAGCATGCTTAGTTGAGTAATGCCTCTTTATATTGAATTCTTTCATTACTGAAATGGATTCATTACACAGCAAACAAATAGGTTTACCATTGTGCGAGATAAAAAAGAATTCTTCAGTCCATTTTTCTTGAAAATGGCGACCCTCTGTATCTACTTTTCGTTTCTTTCCACCAGACATCATTTTTGTTTACTTTTCGTTCAATAAACTTAATAACAAACTATAGTTAGTAACCACTCAAGATGCACACAAAGTCACAAAGCAAGTTGACGGCTCGAGCAGTTCGCTAGGATATCCCTTGTCCAAGTTATCACCTCGGTAGCTCAAATAGAACTGAACTAACGTTCATTTTGCCTATATAAGCGGGTGGATGCTTATATGCAAAATGAACGAATAATCTGGAATAAACTAGTTTAGAATAATTGAGAAGCAATAAATCTTTTGATGTGTCGCCCGTGAGGCGGCAAACCTCAAATAATTTGATCGAGCAAGTCGAGTGGCGGCGATTATCAAAGAGTGAGGCGGCAAACATCAAAGAATTTGATGTTTGCCGCCTCACTGTCACTCCCGTGAGTATAAGTACCTAATGTAATATTTTTTTAATTGGGTTTTTTCAAAATCTCTCGCGGGCCGGATCATATCTTACAGCGGGCCGATGTAGAGGATTGTTAGGATGGCGGATTTTGGATATAGCTATTAGGCAGGATCGCTCACTAACTTGGATATTGTGAATAGTGGGATTGTAGGAGTTTAGGAAAAGAACATTACCATAGTCAAGTAGAGGGCGGTAAATCATTTTATAAATTTTAACGGCTGTTTTGATGGATATTCTGTTGTTTTTGTAGGTTAGATTTCTAAACAATTTGGCCCTTGTAATGAAATTTGCCTTATTTAAAGCTGTGTGACTTTTGAAGTTTATTTTTTGATCTATGGTAACGCCTAGGTATTTTATGCAGGATTGTTGTAGAAAGGATATATAAGGAATTAGAAGCTGGTATTTGTGGGGATTGATTTTAATTCATCATTTTGCAAACCAATACTACCAATGGGTGTCAATAAGCTGCTGAAGGGATTGAAGAGCTTTAGATACGGAGGGTACATGGGAACTTTATTTTCATTTATTTATTTACTCAATCAACAGAACGAGTCCAATTACAGATTGAAATTAAATAAAACAACAAACTAAAATACACTGATGAGCATAAAATTAGGGTCATCATTTGAAGTTATTTTAGAATATTTTAGTTTTTTTACGAGTTTTTTTGGTTGCAACAGTTAACTGATTACTTGAATAAAAAATAATATTTGGTTGTTGAAAGTTTGTGGAAAGTAATGAAAATAAACAATTTTAATTTGATATGCTAAGTAATGAAAATGAACAAGTTTACTTTGATATGCTTTTTTTGAAATAAAAGCAAGTTTAAGGACAGAATAGTTTTTGTTTTGAGTATGGCGACGGTACGAAGAGACTAGTCTGCTCACTCGAAGACCTGGATAACTGCTTGAGAAGACCGTTTTCTCGTTTCTAGTGCTTTGAGAAACCGTACGGTCACGGTAGTTTCCCTTCGAAATCATCTTCAAGAAGTGAGAAATGTAAACATAAGTGAGTGGACAGTTAGGAGGAGCCTTCATGCTGTTGGATTATCTTCTCGCACTAGAGCTACTGGACCGCTGCTTTCCCGTGAACACTGGATTGCGAGGTTAAATTTTGCACGAGAACACTTGGCTTCACAATATCAATTATAATTATTAATCACAATTTTGTCTTACGGGCTCAGATAGGCGTGTAAGAGTGTGGCGACGGCATGAGAAAGATATGCGACTTCCATTTGGTGGAGGATCAATTATGGCATGGGGAGGCATATCTTTTGACATCCACACGGAGTTAGTCTTTATCGAGAATGAAACGTTGACTGCGCACAAGTATCTGGCAGAGGTTCTAGAAGACCATATTTTACCGTTCGTGATGATTCTTGGAGACGACGCAACATTTATGCACAATAACGCACGAACTCACACTGTTCAGATAGTTACTGAGTATCTTGATGAGTGTCAAATCACAAGATTTCTTTGGCCTGCTCGCAGTTCAGAATTAAATCCGATTGATCATATTTGGGATGAGATAGGAAAACGTTTACAGAGGCATATACTGGCCCCCAGAATTTCTAGAAAGCTTCGCGGCATACTGGTGCAGGAATGGGATAATCTTCCGCAGAATGTGATCCAAAATCTGATCCAGAGCATGCCTCGTCGATTGCAAACTGTTATCACTGCCAGAGGAAATACTCGCTACTGAAGTCTTTAAACTCTCATTTGTTAAGAAAAACATATCAAAGTAAACTTGTTCATTTTTGTTAATTAGTATATAAAATTAAAATTGTTCATTTTCAGTATTTTCAATAAACTTTGAACAACCAAATATTATTTTTTTATTCAAGCAATCAGTTGGTAAACTGTTACAACCAAAAGAACACGTAAAAAACTAAAAATTTCAAAATTTTTGTATCCTGTTGTTGTTCCCATGTATTGCTTCGCTGCTTCCGTTTTTGCATCTTTCTTTATTCTCCATTCTCCGGGAACCTTAATATTCAGGACTATTGAGATCTTTTCCTTCACTTATGTTTTCTCTTATTCCTTTTGTATTTATTTGTTTCTAAATGAACTAAAAAGTTTTATATATTTTTGATAGCATTTTACTTGTATGTGGTTCGCTGTTAGAGTTTCTTCTTTACTCATTTGTAAACCTTTTGAAAGCCACTTCTGGGCTATTGATATCTTTTACTCCACTTTTGTTTTCTCTTATTCTTTTTGTACTCATATCTTTATTTCCCACCCCCTTTTAGTTGTATACATTTTAACACCATTTATTTATTTTTGAAAGTCTTTTGCTTGTACGTGGTTCGCTGTTAAAGATTCCTCTGAATAGATATTTTCGTTATGTACGTTTTTATTATTTTGTCTTTAGAATTAGACTAGCTTATTTGTGCATCGGATTTATTTGCAAATTTGAATTTCCCGTATCATATTGAAACATTATCGGCAAATCCTAGGCTCGGTATTGTCAATTTCTGTCGAGGTATATTTAATAGTAAAGTTAGTTTGAAACCTTCTTTTATTGTTAGTCCGGATGGGATATCCAATAATTTACGGATCAACTGTGTTTATTCCTTTGCACACTGATTCATAAGTTGTTTAGTAACTCTTTATATTTAGGATTATTCCTTTTCCTTTTTGTTTTTTGAATCATATTTTTAAAATTATATGATCTGGCAACGAATTACCGTAAAGTTTCATTGCAGTCGTCGGTTCCCAAACTACTTGATGATTATATAGCGTGGTTATCACGATCGGTGATTTTGAGTATGGAACACGGTTTTATAAGTGGCGAATCTACTGTTTCTAACCTACTTGAGCTCAGACAGTTCTTATCGAAGGCCTTGGTCAAACGCAAGCAAGTAGAAGTTATCTACACAAACTTCTCCTATGCTTTCGATAGGGTTCACAAACTGAAATTACTGGGTATCAACTACACGATTTTACAATGGCTGGGTTCATTCCTATCGAATCGATCACAAGAAATAAAAATTAATACTTTCTTATCTCATCATATGACGGCCCAATGCTCTTTTTTGTCGAGTTTGTGAATTGCCTTCTGTACGTGGGAGAGTGTTTCAAATGATTGATAGTTTTTAATATTGTAGGTTACAGGTTGACTGTGTCAATGTGAATGATTGGTGCATTGACAACCATCTGAACTTAAATATATCTAAATGCAATGTTATGAAAAAAACACAATCACATAGTAATATATTAAAATTGATTATATACTGAACTCAGTGCCTTTGGATAGAACGCAGTCTTTTAAAGATGTCAGTGTTGTTTTTGATAATTCTCTTTTATTCAAGAACCATATGACTGAACTAGGAGATATGTGGGGGTTTGTTTGGCATTTTACAAGTGATCTAAGTTCGGAAAGTCTTAGGGTCTTATTCTGTTCTCTTGTTGGAAGCTTCTCCGGTCGAATCGCATTATCTTCAAGTTGATATTGTGAGAATTGAGAGGGTTCAAATAGATTCTTAAGATATAATTTTAAGCATATACAAGACTTGTATTCAAGCATTTTTTCAATTTTAGAAATACGTCTTCTCGCAGCCGGTAGATCTAATGCAGACTTAAGTATATTAAACGCATCTATTGATACCTCTGCACTGTTGTCAGAACTTAATATTATGGCTTCTAATTATGCTAATTATTTGAGTAACATATTTCTTAGGAGGACCATTTATTCATTGGACTGGGCTTACAATAATCCCGTGGAGCATTGCTGAGGTTGAATGGTGATTCAATATTTTTGTCTTAGTATACTCTGTTGTCAATAATATATATTTTTTCTTTTTACATTAAATATTATTTTAGCCTGTTTTTAATCTGTCTGCTTTATTTTAATCATATTAATAGTTTTAGTTTTAGTACTAGTTTTTGTTATAAGTAGTATTTCAGATACTTTATAAGAAACCACACTTCAAGAATAATAATATTATGTTTACCTATCTTGAATGACGCAACATTGATGAGACCAAAATAGATAAAAACCTGTCCGTGTCTGTTGTTGACAAGAATGCAATAATTCAATGTTTTTACATTATTGTTTTATTCATATTAAAATGTTGCCGATGATCGCTGCAGGCAAGATCTTGGATTTGCTGACTTTGAAATTTTATCGTCCATTCGAATTTTTGGTTTCAAAATTAATATTGATTTTTTTCGATTGTAAATTTGTCCCGTCCTACGTATGTGAAAAAGTAGGCTGTGGATTAAAAGACCGGCTGACCGGCGGCCGGCCAGTAGTGGAAAGCAATCTCTCAAAAAATGCTTGAGCAATAATTCACAAACTGGATTCACACGTGACACACCTCGGCTCACCTCGCCCGGCTCGGTAACAGGTAGAAAATGCGAGACACCTGATTGCAAGACAGAAACGTCCCAAATTTCGGAACGAAACGCACACCGGCTTATCGCGTTATCTTTAAAGACCCTTTTATCTCTCTTTTTGATGCACCCACTAGACACTCGAGAGATAAGTCCCAACAGGCGTAAATAATGCCGAAGTGTTCGTTTCCATTATTTTCTCTGAAGAGATTAAAAATTGTCATCACATATTTCTTGGATTAATTTGGGGTTTTTGGAATCATTTTATTTCATATTCAAGAAAAGCATTACAATTTTAACGAGGTTGGTAGTCGTAGAGTCCCTAGAGTCATTCTCAAAGATATTAGTACCCTATAGCGTACAAAAAATAAGAATAATTTTACATTTCAATTTATTACCTTATAATTAATCCAATTTCATTTTATTTAGACTTTAGAATTATACTGGCTGATTTAAAAAAAAATAAAAAACCTTAAAAACACATTATCTTTGTTTTGAAATAAATACAACATAATTTTTAAGTTATCCTGTAATTAGTTTTTTTTTTGTTAAACTGTTGGATAATAAATAAATAAATAAATACACATGTGTCCTGATTTTTCTTTTAAAGTATGATAGAGTAATTGTTCTATTAAATTACTTATCATAAATATAAATATTATATTTTGGCAGTCTCATTGGAATTAATTGATAAATTGCAAATAATAAATTTTTTCAATCGAACATTTTACTGGACTTACGATAATTTAGATATAGAAAAGGTCCTTTTTGGTGAGAGGAGATGAAATCCATCATAGACACAATTATTGTAGTATAGCGACTAAAACCACTCGTATGTGATAGCTGTTATAACCAGTCCAGGATCACATGTTTTTACTAGTCGAAGCAAAATGTTCGAAATAGCCATCTATAAAATCTGCAACTTTTAAAACCTCTTTTATATTTCTGATGGAAGCTCTGATCTTCGAACATTATTAACGCTGTATAAATTTTTCATTAGACCAAAAATTAATGACGTAGTTCACCAACTACTCCTGCTTACAAACCTTCTTTCTGCTTCTTTTATTTCCTTAGTAAGTCCTAATATTTTGCTGAAAATTATTGTTGTAACTTCACTTGAGATGAATTCTAGCAAAATCGAAAAATAACCTTGCTAAAAATTCTTAAAATCTGAAAAACAAAATGAAAAAAAAATTTAATCTTGAAGATTTTTTTGGAAAAAATCTCGAAAATCGCAATCTGAAACAAAAAATTTTGTAAATAGATGATAATTCTCGAATGATATATAAAACCTTTATTTGGCATTCAATACAATACAATACATAGATCCGTCTAATTACCAAAACAAAACAATATATATATATATATATATATATATATATATATATATATATATATATATATATATATATATACTATTCTCCCATAATTACATAACTATAATATAAATTATCTTCCTCTGTGCTGTAATTAGCTACTCCTCCCTCGCCTTTGTTTAACAATTGCTTTTATACCTCTTATTCGACCTTTACCATTTATCTTAAACGTTCCCTGTAACCTTATAGTTTACAGTTACAGTTTAGAGTAGCTATCTGATCTACTATAGACCTTCCCTTCTGAAGCCTGCTTGCACTTCTGATAATAGGCCCTTCTCTTCCACCTCCTCCTCCAACCGTTCCTTTACCATACCCATCATGACTTTATACAATGTGTCCTTGAGAGTTATACCCCTATAATTTGTTGGGCACATTTCATCCCCAGTCCTATGTACTGGTATAATAATTCCGTCCCTCCATTACTCCGGTAATTGCTCTTCCCTCCTCCATATCTTATTTAAAATGCCCCTCATGGCCCGTTTTCCTCCTACACTACACCATTTCCAAGCCTCTCCCTGGATTCCATCTGGTCCCGCCGCTTTCCTTTCCTTTATCCCTCTGAGAGCTCTATCTAACTCCTCCTCCCTAAAATCTCCTGCTCCATCGAATAACCTTCTATCGTAACTCGCCTCTGCCTCCACGTGTCCTACTCTTAACAGATTTGCGAAAAATCCCTTCCACTGTGCCATACTTATATTATCTCCCCTTATTCTTCTGTTAGGGTTGTTTTTCTTTACGTATGCCATAGCTGTTTTTCAAATACAATTTCGGATACCGCCTTCAGTTCTTCTTTCATACATTCCTCTTTTGTTGCTCTTGCACTCTTCCCTCTCACAGTGGTACCTTGCTTCCTTCATTTCCTCTTCTGTCCCTAGTCCTCTTCTCCATTTTTTAGTGGCCTTCTTCAACGCCTTCCTCGCATCCTGGCACTGGCTATCAAAACAGCCCCTCTTCGTTGGTACCCCGTTCCCCCTCTTCTGCATCGTCATTGCTGACTTTACTCCTGCTCTCAGTTGTTTCACAGATTCATACCTCTTCAAATCTTTTTCTGTAGTTCATTCTTGCCCACCTTGACCAGCACCACCTTCTTTATTACTTGCCCCTCCTTCCTCCTGTTCCCAAGTTTAACCGTTACTGGAAAATGGTCAGACCCGCTGCAGTCCTCAACAGCAAAGTGCGTTACTTCATCCCTTAACTCTTCCCCCACCAGGATATAATCAATTACCGATTTCTCTCGTGGCCCGCTATATGTCACCTCCCCTTCCCAATCCCCTGCCGTACACCCATTTAGTACTTCCAGCCCCTCCTTGTCTGCCTACTCTATCCATTCCTCTCCCTCCTTTGTAATTATCAAGTCCTTTGACTTTTTTGCTTCTACTAAGTTTCCTTCTTCGTTTATACACTTAGTCTGCATAGTTCCTATTTTGATATTCCAATCCCCACCCACCATTATATTCCCTGGCTCTTCCGCCTTCTGTTGTAGCCATGTTATTTAGTTCCTAAACTCCTTCCCTGCTAGCTGGTTGTAAACAGTCACTACCCTCCATTTCCTTGGTCCATCGCAAAGTGTTCTGCATACTACTCCTTCTTGTATCTTTCTTCTCCTTCTTCCAATCATCTTCTAAGCCCTGTGATATACCCCTTTGCCCTACCTCTCGCCTTTTCCCTTCTCGCCCCCACGCACTTCCATATAAATGTATTTGGCATTTTCTGCTTTAATGACTCCCAATCTTCTAACTCTACCTACGACTCAGTAATTCCGACGAAATCAAAATAATTCTCGAATAATTGATTGTAAACTATAGAACTTGCCAAGAAAATTTTGAAAATTTGAAAGATATAATCTCTAGACACTGGAAAAATGACAGCTAGAACAGTCCAATGAGATAAAGTAAGAACGGTGTGAAAATTTTGGAATAATGGAAGAGGAGATAGTGGAAAATTATAGAAATACCGAAGAAAATTCACTTAGAAGAATGAAATATTCTAGAAATCTGGAACATACTTTCTTGAAAGCTAAGACACACTCCTTAAGAATGAAACTGGAATTATACGAGAAAAAGTGGCAGAAATATAATAAATGAAATAATTGCCGTTTCAGTTCATGGAATGAAAATGTAAATAACTCATTTTGATAATCAGAGTTCCTAGATCACATATATAAAAAAAGACTGCTGCATCAGCAAATGGTTGGAATACAAAAAGGATATAACTATAAGAAATTAAAAAGTAAAACTCTTTAAGGATTTGGAGAATATAGCGCCTGGTTAACAATACGGCCTATTCGAATATAAATCACCTATGTAAAATTAGTTGTGCAGGAATTTGAGATAAACTAAAATATAGAGAAGAAAAAAATGATAATTATATTGAATTGACGAGAATATATGATGAAACTCCATAACACATTGAAATAAAACAACACAGTTGTTTCACAATAAATGTGAAACCGCCTCAACTATGTTGTTTTATTTTAAAATGATAATTACTTAACCAAATAAATTAGTAGTTATACTGACACGCACACTGGAGATTGTTGCAAAAACTATAATTTAGAGCGAAGAGCACGTTCGGAAAATTGAGTATAGCCATAAAAAAATAGAAAATCTTTCGAGATGTAAAGTTGCTTTTAGAAATATAGAAATATAACCGACATTAATGCAGGAAAGAGGAACTTCAAAAGGAACTGCAAAAATATTACATCATTCTGATGTAGAAATAGATTGTAGAAATTCTAGAAATCTGGAAATAAAATGTTGAAAAATTCTATGAAGAAATCTGTATGAAGAAATTTCTGGAAAGTTCAAGTAACCTCTTAGTGCAATCTAAAAGACTCTCAAAGAAAATGGAGAAATTTTGGAAGATAAAGCTTTACAAAATTCTATAAATCTGAAAGAATATCGATAGATAAGAATGTTTTAAAATTATTTTAAAGCATGGATGAAAAGTTACTGACAGATTGTATAATCCGTAAAGAAAATTTTAGAAATATGGAAAATATTAGATTTTTAGAAGAGAAATTAAAAAAAAAACTTTTATATAATCTCCAAAAAATTTCTTAAGAATGTAATAGCAATTATGTACGGTTCATGAACACAAAAGGCATACAAAATAAAATAGTCGAAACAGGTGCTTTTTTGTTAGTGGAATGAAAAGGCAACTATTATCTCAGAAAATCAATAAGAATTCAAAGCAGATATAGCTCAGTAAACACGACTTGCCTATCCTGATATAAGTGAGATCACCTTGGAAACGAGATATAAAGATGCTTTGAGAAATGTGCTAAATACAGGCAATATCAATGCAAGAAAGATCGATCGCTCCAAAAAGAACTACAAACATATTACTACTAATATTATATCATTTTGATTTTTTAGCTGATCCTGCTACCAGGACTATTATTCGACCTGGCGTTTTATTAAAACCATCAAACCATAAAATATGTTGGATGCTTGAAGCCATAACTTTATGATGCATTTTGAATCATGAACTTTATCAAATGATAATATAAAACTTACTTAGTTAATATCACACACGAAATTTACTGTACGTTTTATAATGGCTTTGTAAGGTGTGATATTAACAAAGTAAATTTTATTTTATCATTATAAAGTCCCTGAAACTATAAAATGTTTGGTCAACAATGTGGAGATTTTGAACTACAAAGGTACAACTTTCTAATATTCATAGTCATATCTAAACTACAATTACCATAGGTAACGCATCATTTTAATACCAATTTATAATAGCTGACAAAGAAGATAAATTAATTTTTGGAATGGATGTCGTTATTATCAGAGACTTCCAGTTGAATCAAAAAATGAAGACTTAAAGTAAGAACAGAGTCCGTCGAAAATATCGGTTCCAGAAAGAGAGGAGATTACTAATGGTAATTTAGAGGATACCGCAAAACAAAGTGCAATATGATTTTTGAATCCAACTTCCATTGCGGGGACTTATGTGAATGACGAGAAAAAAATTCGCAATTTAAAATAAAAAATGCTGAAAATGGTGTATATGTTTGGATAAATGGAAGAAATATTATAAAACCCTCAAAAATTGATAAAATTTGTAAGAGGAAATCATTCATCATTTTAGACATATAATTACTTTATCTTATCGGAATTTTCTGCATGTTCTCTTGTAGATATCTAGAATGATGAATCTTCCCAATTTTGTCTACTTTTTCGAAGGTGAATTTTTTGGAATGTTCTTTAAAAAATGGAAAATAAGTTAGCAAGAGAAAAGACACTAATAGGACGGTACTGTAATTGAAAAATGAGGATCTTATAAAGCCATCCAAAAGTTTGTGGGACAGTTATTCGTTACCCCAAATCACACTTTAGTAGACACATTGGATGAATCTACTCTTCGGTTGATACTTAATCTTAAAAGCGAATAATAATAAGTAGAAGTAATTAGTTATGGCAAAAAGAAAACATCACTTACCATAGAAACAATGGCAAATAGGACGATCCTTAAAAGCCTGGCATGTCGTATGGAGGGCCACATAAAGAACTTAGAACATCAGATCGACTCGGATGATTAAAAAAATCCAAATTAAAAGTTAGTCCAAGGAAATAGAAAGTTTTCAAGAGGGAAGTAGAGTACCTAGTATACATCATCTCGAAACATTGGCCCAGTACTATGCATACTTTTTAATAAATTGCCTTTTTAAAAGAAAACAGAGATTTCAATGATGCGAGGAGTGATTGGATGTGTTCAAAACGCTGAAGTAAGTGCACTACTACAGAGAAAAGCTCCTATGCGCCAGTACAACTTTGGTAGCATTCGAAGGCATTGTAATTAATATTATTGAACCGTCTGCTCATAAATACATCATCGTAACAATAGACTATTTTAATAAATGAGTAAACGCATACCAATTACTAAGCGAAGAAGCGTGAATAATAACTTTGGTTATGATTTGGATCAAGGAAAGAACAAATTTTGAATCTAAATTCTTTCAAGAAGTATGCATTATGATGAAGAAGAAGCTTTATATTTATCTAATGGTATCTTAATTTAGCAATAACCATTATATGAAATACTCGAATAAAATCCACTGAGCATCATCAAGAAAAATTACGAATAGACGCTATCAAATTGTATAATAGATTCATAACCAAGAGTTGTTCATGTCTATCCCCTTATGTAATCTGTAGTAGTTAACAAAAAGAAGCATTTGTGGAGCATGACCAACGATCGAGTGTTGATATGGTATGATATGCACCTCCCTTTTGCTGCCTGCGTGACCTCATTTTTAGATTTTTTTAAAAACTTCTTTTCAAAATGTCTTGTTTTATCCATTTATTTTTCTTTTAGGTTTAAATAATTTTTAAGGTTTTTATTTGATTTAGTTCAGTTTTTAAGAATGGTTCAGAACTTTCTCTATCTAATTGCAAGAATTGTTTTCTAAGGTTGTAGAATTATCCAGCAGTTACTCTTCGAGATTTCTAAAAATTTTCCAGCTTTCTCATTTACGATATCTAAAATATTCTTCCAGATTTCTAATAAAAGTAGTTGGAATTCCAATTTTCCAATTCTCCAAAATGGTTTCCTCGGGTATTTTAGATTATTTTAATTTTACACTGTGCTGTAGAAGATTTCAAAATGTATGTGGAAATTGCTTTTGTCTTTTGAAAAAAAAATTGGGACATTAAAAGAGATATTCGCTCAAGCCCCAACTGTACTATATAGCAACAAAAATGTACTTCCACAAAAAATCAACCTATATAAATGTATATACGCTCAATAAAAATCTCGGCAATTTTCTTGGCACGGAAAGAAGAAGTTAGTTATTGCAAAGTTTTTTTATGGACTGGGCCAATTGTACTGGAAAATAATCAGTGTAGAATACATATTTTAGAATACAGTTACAATCCAGAACAATCTTTTGAACGTCACAATATGAGAAGAGATCCCAGTGTAGATGAAGAAATGAATTAACGCTGATTTAATAATGATAATCTATCATTAAAGTTTATAATCATCTGCAGACACGTGTTTCGATCTGTCGATCTCATCAGTACTGCTTTGATAGAAGATTGATTTTAAATTTTTTACTAAACCATTAAATAATTCAAAAAATGTACAGGAACAATTTAATGAAAAGAACTGAACAGAAAATCAAATTAGAAAATTTATAATAAATATATAAAACAGAAATAAAAACATACAGCAGTAGAAGCATTAGAATATTCCAAGTAATCGTCGTAGTAAATTTATTTATTATTGGCTTTAAATACATATATTAATTATTTCTAAGAACGTCCTCACACTGTTCTGTATTAAAAATTAAAAATGTATATGAAATTTACATATTAACTCAGTGTTTATTTTAATAATTAATTAGTGAGTTATGTAAGGGTGATTATAATAAAATAATTACTTTCTCCACGGATTATTTTTTATTTTGCTAAATTTACCTTGCATGGCAAAAGTAAATATTATATTGTGGAGAAAGTGTAAGTAGCCTTATTAAGAGAATCGCTCAGAGCAGGTTTTTAATAGTTCATTACGGTTGTATTAGCATACAATTTATATTAATACTTTTTATTATTACACCATATTTTTCCAATATTCCTATTTCAAATTTATAAAAACAGTTGAGAAATGTTTCTCTAGATTTTTTAGCACAATTTTAAATTTCTTCTCGATTTTTAATATTATCTATTTTCTGGGTATATAAAAAAACTGTTTTCGAAATTTCTTCATTTTTTCTAACTTTACTTACCAGAGTCCCGAAATACTTTTCTTCTTCTCTCTTGCAGGAATTTCCTCTTCATTTCTCAAGAAGTTTTAACAATAATTCTTTCATTATCTTTTAGAAGTTTTCCAAGAATATATTTATAGGCAATTATTCTCTTAGATTCAATTTTTTCAAGAATTTTAATGTATCTCGAATTTTCGAAGAAAAATCTTTGCTCATTTTGCAGAAGTTATTTTTCTTTTATGAACCATTACCCTTATAAGCAAGAAAAAGCTTTATTTTATTAGAATTTTAATAGAAGTACCATCTCAATATTCTACAAAAAAATCTTAATATTTTTCCGGCAATTTCTAAATTTATATTTTTTTTAATTTTATTCTGGAGCCTCTTTTTCTTTTAAAAAAATTCTTATTTCTTACCATTTCTAGCTTTATCTGTAATAAATTCATATAGAAAACTCCTTAGCGATTTTTTCGAGAAGTTTCTAGAAAATTCTAGAATGCTAAAATTTTAATTTCATCCAGACCATTTCCTTTTTTTAATCTTTTCGTCGAGATTTTTAGGTGGTCTTATCTCATTTTGTATGAATTTTCCAAAAACTTCTTTTCTTCTCGCTTACAATAATTTCTCTTCTATTTTTTCAAGTTGATTTGTGTTAGAATTTTAAGAAACTTAATTAAATTTTAAATTCCTATAATTTCCTAGTAGTTAGATTTATAAAATTTCAATTGAAATTTGTAGATTTCTGCAAATTTACACCATTTTGTCTAATTTTCTTCTTTCTTCCAATTGCTTTTCTATTTTTCAATAAGTTCTTATCATTTCTCGTTTTATCCATGTATTTATTTTCAAAATATCTAAAAGAAATCTCGACAATTGCTTCTTTTAAATTTCTATAGTATTTCAACAATTTCAAATTTTATACATTTTCTACTTGCAATTTCTACATTTATTTGGATATTTCTATAAAATAAAATTTAGATAAAATTAATAAAACTAGTCTAAATATAAAATAAATAAAATCATTGCTCAGGTAATATAAAAATTTGATAAAATCATAAAAACTAAAATAAATAAAATCAGTGTACAGATTAAATACAATTTGGACACAATTAATAAAATCAGTGTAAATCTAAAATAAATAAAATCAGCATAGAACTTATAACTAAGCTTGTTTGTACATAAAATTAACACAAAAATAAAAAAGAATAAAAACACTCATTTTAAATAGATATGCATATACGGCATTTTTATTGAAACGCAATGTAAATATTCATCGATGTTATAAAAAGCGTGAAGCAGTAAAAATTTCTTAACAGTCTTCTTAAATTTATCAAATGGAAGATCTCTGATTTGTGGTTTCAGTTTGTTAAAAAAAAATGCCCAAAGTGATTAGACCCCATTTGTGATCTTGAGAGGCGCAATCGTTCCTGATAGAGATCTAATTTATATTTTGTATTATAGTTATGATGGGTGTGAAGGAGAAAATCACTTTGATTATTTTTAACAAAGCAAAGACATTCCAAAATATACAGACATGGAAAAGTTAATATATTTAGTGTCGTAAAATATTCCCTACAGTTATCTGTATAGCTGCATCCATCAACTATGCGCAAAGCACGTCTTTGAAGAGCAAAAATGCGATTTCTGGAAGCAGAGTGACCCCAAATTAAAACACCATATCGCATATTTGATTCGATAAACCGAAGTAAGCGGTGCGAAGCACAGCCAACTATGCCCTTCTTGCCAAAGTCCTCAAGCAAAAAATATTTTGGCAAGCTCATGGCCGTGGTTCTTCCAAGTGAGAGCCGAATCAAGGTAAAGTCCCAAAAACTTTACAGATGTCTCTATTGAACTATTGACAGAAAAGTTCATACTCTTGGTCTTATTTTCATTAAGAGACAGTTTGTTTGTTGCGCACTAAGAGGCCACGATGTTCAGACGTTGAGTATTCAACATTATTTGCTGAACCTCATCCTCTGTAGTACCCACGCTTATCACGGTATCATCTGCGAATAATAATACACATGGGCCATCAAGAGACTTTGGGAGATCATTAATAAATATTATTTATTTATTTATTTGCTTGTTTTAATTCTGTGCTAACATAAAAACCTAATACATACAACAATAATATAAATAATATTCATCCAAAATTTAGAACGCACGAGAATTGGGCAAAGTTCATTATTAGAAAAAGTACAAGTCCCAAAATTGATCCTTGTGGAACCCCATGTAGTATGGGTAGCATTGATGATTTTTTGCCATTAACTTCCACTGCTTGTGCTCTGTTGGATAAATAAGATGATAATCAGATCCAGACTCTTTAAGTTAAAATTATATTTGGCCAGTTTTTTGAGCAACAAATTATGCCAGACACAATCAAATGCCTTGCTTAAGTCCAAAAACGACCCTATACAATTAGACCTGTTCTCAAAGCATTCAACTATTATCTCCCTTTTTGCGTAAACCTCATAGTTTGCGAATTTTTGATAATGACACTTATAGCTGAAAAAATTCGACAAGTGTAACAAAGTAGAAGGCCTAATAATCAACAATATAATCTTGATATTTCTGATTTTAGATTCCTCAATTTTCTTTAGGCAATTTCTAAACGTATATGTTTTTACGTTAAACAATTTGTGAGTGAATATGGAATAAAAATATATGAACAAGAAATTAATTTACGTTGATTTGTGTTATATATTTTTTCATCGTATATATTTTTATTCTGGAGGTTTTTATTTTGTCGGAATAACCTTAAATTTTCTCTTGTAACTTCCATTATTTGTAGAATTTTGCACCTCCTCCATTTATAGCATTAACTATAATAAAGTTAATATATTTTTACAGGAATTTCTCTTCTTAATTTCCAGTATTTTTTGATGGATTTTTCTAAAAAACTTTCCTTATACTATCTTGCAACAATATCTCTTTTATTTTACTCTTTACCATGTCTTGCTAACCCTATTAGAATATTTCAAAGAATTTCTCTTTATAAAAAAATCCCTGACGAGTTTTTTGCTTTTAAATTCCAAGAATTTTCGCACAAATTTTAGAATGTAAAAATTTTAATTTCATCCATTTTCTATGTTTTTTTTACAACAACTTCATTTTTTCAAGTTTTCTTAACATTTGTATCACAATTTTCAAAAACTTCTCTTACAAATTTTTAGAAAAAAATGCATTTTTTTATTCTTACAATTTTCTAGTAGTTTATGAATTTATAGAATTTTAATTGGAATTTTCCTAGAAAACTTTTTCTGTATATACCTAAAAACTTTTCAAAAAATTCGTATCATTTCTTGTTTCATCCATGAATTTATTTTTAAAATATCTAATACATCTTGACAATTGTTTATTTTAAATTTCTAGAGTATTTTAGAATTTTCAAATATTTTCCATTTTATGCAATTTCTAAATTTATATATTTTTAATATTTTTTGGACATTTCTAAATATTTCTCGGAATTTCCTAAAAACTTTTCTCCTGCAACAATTTTCCTTTTATTTTTTATATATAACTTTATCCATAATAAGTTTATATATAATTTTCCAGGAATTTCTCTTTTGAATTTTCATTATCTTTCGATGGAGTTTTCTAAGAACTTCTATATTGCAAATATATATCTATCATGTCTAGAATATTTCTAAGAATTTCTCTTTATAGCAAAATCTTTAGCGAATTTTTTGCTTTTAAAATTCAAGAAATTTCTAGCAAATTCTAGAATGCTAATTTTTTAAAAATACTTTTAAGCTTTTCAGCTTTTCTTGTCTCATTTTATTTGAATTTTTCTCGCATAAAATAACTTCTCTTCATTTTAATTTTAATTTTACATTTGTATCACAATTTTAGAAACTTTGTTTACAAATTTCTAAAAATAATTCTTTGCAACTTATTGGAATTTTCCCTCGAATCTTTTCTGTAGACTTTTAGAAATTTACACCATCCCTTTCGACATTTTGCCAAAGTTTTCTAACAACTTTTCTTCTTTCTTACAACAATTCTTCTATTTTTCAAAAAATTCTTATCATTTAATATCTATTTTTAGCAAAATCATGACCTGAAACAGAATTAAAATATAATTTATCTGAAAATTATCTATGATATTTTTATTTAATACTTTATGATTAATACAGACTGTAAGTCATGTTATTCACTTAAACAGGTCGTATCATCAGTATATAGAATTATAGAAGAATCAACATTTCTTAGCAAACCGTTAACGAATATACGGAAAAATTTAGATCCTTGCGTAACACCGTATGAAATTATTGTTTGAAGTCTTAAATCAACTAATTAAATTAAATGTATTTTTTGACTTAAAAATGATTACTTGGTGTCAAACCTTAACATGAACGAATTTAATTTTACACATGAATCTTATTTATCTTTATAGGTTGACATTTTTTTAATAATCGATATGGTTTTACGATAGAAAGTCGAAATTGAGAATTATTTCCACATACTCAACAATGTGGCGTGAGTAATCGCCAATAAAAATTTTTGAATCATTTCCGTCCGCAATGCTTTTGTTTCTCATCGCGTCTGAGTCGTTGACCATGAACCTATGGTGGGTACGTACGGAATTCTCTCGGTGGCAGGCATGGAGAAAGTCCACGATGCGATGGTCTCACAAAGACCTCATGGGACATTTAACCGTTCATTCCGTTGCGATAGAAATATCGACGTGCTCGGCATCGATGGGCCTTTTACGAGTCCCGTCTTGCATAATGGTCGAAAATTTAATTCCAAAAAGTAGTAGGCGCCCAGTATTCGTAATACAAATCGTACGATTATGAAATTTTAAAACGCCATTAACATGTTTGTTTTATTAAAAGTGCATAAGAAACAGTTAACAATTAAATATAAGATGGTTCGTGCTGTTAATATCAAATTGAATTTTCATAAGCATACATAATGTATATGCATTTGAAATATATATCTAAGCATAGAAATAAAGTGTGAAGAAATGTTATTTATATTGATATACTTTTCACGAAACCCAAAAACAAACATCGAATATATTGTTAATCTAAGAAGCTTCTACTTGGTTATACATGTTTGAATAATAAACAAAATACTTTAACTGTATTTGTATAACACTACATATAGTGATAAACAGACAAAGTTAAAGTGTTTTATTAATTAAACATCGAATGTATAATGTACGAAAAAAAATTGTGATCGGAATTATTTTTCGAATTCTAATTTCAATAGAAATGTATGTATTAAGATCTTCTGAGTCCAGTTCGATCATTTTTGAAATGTGTTACTGTGCTTATCACAGCTAATATTTTGCACTAAACGATATTTTAATTTGCCAAAAAGATTTTGGTACACATTGGTGTACCCAACGTGAGGATCTTTTTGTTTTTCAGTTTTTCCACACTATAGGACTTAAATTTATACTACAAATAATTTTATCGGATAATAAAATTTACAGTACAAGGAAAGTAATATGATAGCTGTTTTGGACAAATACATTAACTTTTATTCATTAATTCAAACTTGAAAGAATTGGGTAAATCTGTTTCTATCAGAAATTCCTTTTATATTAACCTAGCTCACTCTTAACCTACCCTATTAAATGGAATATTAATCCTGACGTACAAAAATGTCGTGGCGTACTTCCGACCTACCACAATACAAAGTATATTGACCTAGCCCTATTTTGACCCATTTTGATTATACCAATGACTGATATTGTTTCGACAATTTGTCAGACTGCCAAATATTCAGAGTTCTCTTAGTCACTCTGACATTTACAATAGGCTCTGTATATTGTTTAGTTGGATACTCGATTTTTAAATGTTTTCAAAAATACTTTAATTTCTCGACTTTGGTTTGATTTACGGATAAAATTGTTATTCAGAAAAAATATATATACAGTGCAATTTGAAAAACGTTGTTTGTCTTTTGTCAAAAACTATGTGCAAGAAAAACATACCAGTTTAGTTCTTAAGTCTTTTACAAATGATTTAATTTGATATTTTATTTATTGCAATCGGATCTAAAATAAGCGTGATACATCACTAAAAGTTTTTCGTCAATCACTCTGCAATCTTAATGTAGTTACTTGAGTATGTGAAGGATAATATCACTTAATTGAAACACAGTTATATTCCTTTCTTCACTTTTTATTTTTTCACTGCTAAATGTACATAGTCCCCGAAATGTACATTTAGCAGTGAAAAAATAAAAAGTGAAGAAAGGAATATGTACTGTGTTTCAATTAAATCACTCTGTATATGCATTAGACATTTTTTTTCTAAAAATTGATCAATGGTATCTAGAGACTCCAAAACAAAATTCTAAAAATAAATCACGTACTTGTACAGAAAAAGTAAAACATTGAAATTTAAGTTAAAGACAAATACAAAAATTACACAAACAAAAACAGTTGAAACTTAAAATGGAATAAAAGTAGTTTAGAATTTAACTTTAAATTATGTAACAGAAATTGAAACAAAGAAACAATTGAATTTTTATGTAAAAAGTATCAAAAATTTGCGTAAAATGATTATAATAATAATAATAATAATATTTATTTGATGTAAAGAACAAATGTTTTACATAAGTCACAAACACGAACAAAGGTATAACTATAAATATGTTATTGAACAACATTAAAACATATTAAAGCAATTCAAAATAAAAAGCAGTTCAAATTGAAGAAAAACGAAAACGTTTTTAAATATGTCTAAAAATCTGTTAAGATTAATTAAAACATATATTACAAACAACTTAAAATAAATATTATAAACAAAAATTGTTGAAATTTAGAAAAAGTGTTAAATAAAAAATATTTAAAAAAATCTGTAAGAAAATTTACAAAAAGAAACAATTTTATTCAAGTAGGTAAAAACAAAAAAATAGTAAATAATTTCTGCAAATATAAAGAATAACTTTCAAGTGAGAATCAGTTAATTTCTTAAAATCATTTGATTTAAAAAAATAATAATAATAAAGAAGTAAGAAAGAGTTGAAAATATACAAATTAATTGAAAAATTACGAAAAAAAACTTTTCTTTAAATACTTTCGAAGTGTTAACCAAAAACATATTTGTTTAAAACAGTTGAAATTCTAAAAGAAAAAAAGTAGAAATAAACAATTCAAATTTCAAGTTAGAAAACAAAACAAAATAAATTGATTTTTTTTGGCGTCGACTGCAAGGTCATCTGCCATCACCGATTTTTAAATAGTTTGTAATACACGTGTACACAAATGAAGGATGTAAGGATCTTCGCCGTCACGGCTAAACAAAATGAAATAAAATGAAAATAAAAAAAAAACAGTTGAAAACTTAAAAAGAACAAATAATAGTCTAAAATTTAAATTTTAAAAAGTTTAGCCTCGCTAGAAAAATGTATTCGTAATTTGTATTCAAAATAGTTTAAAATTCTTCAAATTAAAACAGTTAAATGATTGTATAAACTTTGTTAAACAGTTCAACTCAAAAAAATCAAATGAAATTTTACCAGAAAAAGCAATGGAAAACTTAAAACTTTGTTAGAAAAGGAATTAAAACGTAATAAAAATTTAAATATTTGTTAACCCTTTAACGACGGGTGTCATCAATTGACAATGAATCAAAACTTTCGTGAGAAACAGCTGTCGTCAATAAACGAAGATGACGAGTACGAGTATTTTCTAAGTATTTTGATGTGCAATTAATGACAGTAATTGTAAACGAGACGAATAAATATCATGATCGTGTTCCAAAAAGAAAACCCTGAATTGACAGTAATCTAAAAGAAATGTACACCTTTTTTTGCAATTATTGTATTGATGCCTCATATAAAAAACATAAGATTTCAGATCTGAAAGAATTTTTACCAGTAGTTTAAAGACGGGAGAAGCTCGGATAATAATAACCCACCAAATAATAATAATAATAAATTTTGGAAAATAAGACACGTATTTTAAGAATGAAATGCAAAATGTTCAACTTTACCAAAATTTAGTCTTCAACAAATCTCTAATTTTTTGAAAGGGAGACTGCAACCAATTTATCACATCTAAAAGATAACGATTTGGAATTAAAATTTTTGTAAGACGGAGATTGTTTTGAAGATGTTAGTTTAATGACCCCCTAAGAGTTTCTGGTACGGTAAAAAAAAACTTATGGCGAATTATGTTCAAAAAGGACATTTGTTATATACCAATAACTAGTATAAAACCCCTTTGGGGACCAGGAGATCACAGGTTTATCTGGTACGGTGGAATAAAAAATAGAAAGCATTTTCCAAAATATGTACATCGAGTCCAACGTGGTACCTGCGAACGCAAAAAGTGCAGATATACTCGTATATTAGGTCTTAGGTGGAAAGACAATCGAGATGTTTTGATGCTGTCAACATTTTATAAAGAAAATCTGATAAATAGAGGAAAATTTGACAATCGAAAAAGACAGAAAATTTTGAAACCTGACTTTTGAGTGTAGTTCATTATCTACACTCAAAACATGAGAATGTTTGATAAATTGATAAATATGCAATTGGTTACAGTGGAGTGTATCCGCAAATCGCCCAAGTGGTATAGGAAGTTATTTTTTCACCTGATGGACGTTATAAGCCATGTTCCTTTTGAAGACTGGACGGAATTCTGTGCGCATTTTTATTAGAAATGTCAAATAAATTTTACAGAAACGTGGGACTCTTACTTCAAGCACATCTGCTACAAAACATAATTTAGACGCATATTGTCTATTTATAATAATTTTTCAAAAATTACTTCGGTCCCTGGCCTGTTGAACACAGATCCAAAGTCCTTGGTGGCTGTGACAATCGCTGAAGTATTGTTCAAATGCTATCCCATACATGTTCTATCTCTACCGTTGGGCTGTAAGACTACCCCTAATGAACACCAGGGAGATCTCTTTCTAAGATATATAGCGCCCCATACCATGATGCCTGGGATGTTGGCTGGGTGGTGTTCTAGTGCAAACTCTACATTTTGCCTTTCACCACCCCTAATCAGAGCAGAATCTGAGCTCATCACTAAAGCAGCAGCAGTTCAATCTGGAGTCATTAAATTATTTGCCTAGAAACCACACGTCCTGTGGCTGCAACAAAGGCATCTCGAACTTGCCGCAAAGTGTTGTGACGATTACGTATCGTGAGCAGTCTTAAATACCATTCTTGACCACCCTATATAATCCTAGGCCTACCAGAACGTCTCAATTGCTGATACTCATTTTCTTCAAACCATCTTCTCCATACTCGCATTACAGTTGAGGGTGTAATTTCGAGTCTTCGAACAAAGGGAATATCGAAGAGCAGAAGAAATTTTACAGAACAGCACAGAACAGAATAAATCATCAGAGAACCGCAGATAATAGTAGAATATATCAAAGAACAGAAGTAAACATCAGAAAACAACAGATAATAGCAGAGAACGTCATAAAACAGAATAGATGAGAGGAGAACATTACAAGAGAACAGCAGATAACAAAAGAGAATACTAGAAAATAAAAGAGAATATGACAGTACAGAATAGAACAAAAGAAAATCTGAGAGAACAAAAGAGAACATCAAATAACTGGAATAGAAAAACAGAAAACAAAAAAAACATCAGAGAATAGCACATAATATCAGAAAGCACAGAACCGCACTGAATATCAGAGAACAGAATAAACAGCAGAAACCAGTTGAGAACGGAAGAAAACATCAGAGAGAACAGATAAAAACATTAGAAAACAAAAAAGAACAAAGAGATCATTAAAAAGGACAACAAAGAACATCAGAAAATAGCAGAAAGCAGCACAGAAACACAGAGAATTGAATAAAACAGAACAAACAGCAAACACCAGCAGAGAACAGAAAAAACTATCAGAGAACAGCAAAGAATGGCAGTCTTATAAAAGAACAGAGGAGAGCATCAGAAAACAGAATAGAACAAAAGAGAACAGCAGATAACTCAAAAGAACAACAGAGAACATCGAAGAATAATAAACAGAAGAGAATATCAGAGAACAGAAGAATATTTTACAGAACAGCACAGAAAGAACAGAAGGGAACGGAGAAAAACATTAGAGAACAAAAGAGAACATTAAAAACGGACACCAAAGAACATCAGAAAGCAGCACAGAAACACAGAGAATTGAAGAAAACAGAACAAACAGCAAAAACCAGCAGAGAACAGAAAAAACTATCAGAGAACAGCAAAGAGTGGCAGTCTTATAAAAGAACAGAGGAGAACATCAGAAAACAAAATAGAACAAAAGTAAACAGCAGATAACTCAAAAGAACAACAAAGAACATCGGAGAACAGTAAACAAAAGAAGAGAATATCAGAGAACAGAAGAAAATTTTACAGAACAGCACAGAATAGAAGAAAACATCAGAGAACAGAAGGGAACAGAGAAAAACATTAGAGAACAAAAGAGAACATTAAAAACGGACACCAAAGAACATCAGAAAGCAGCACAGAAACACAGAGAATTGAAGAAAACAGAA
The DNA here is from genome assembly GCA_963969525.1 of Ontholestes murinus. Classification (NCBI taxonomy): domain Eukaryota; kingdom Metazoa; phylum Arthropoda; class Insecta; order Coleoptera; family Staphylinidae; genus Ontholestes; species Ontholestes murinus. Next base: position 99,454 of record CAXAKX010000606.1, on the reverse strand, counting down.
CAAACAACAAAAACCAGCAAGGAACAGAAAAAACTATCAGAGAACCGCAAAGAATGGCAGTCTTATAAAAAAAACAGAGGAGAACATCAGAAAACAGAATAGAACAAAAGAAAAGAGCAGATAACTCAAAAGAACATCAGAGAACATCGGAGAACAGCAAACAACAGAAGAAAATATCAGAGAACAGAAGAAAATTTTACAGAACAGCACAGAATAGAATAAAACGTCAGATAACAGAAGGGAACGGAGGAAAACATTAGAGAACAAAAGAGAACATTAAAAACGGACACCAAAGAACATCAGAAAGCAGCACAGAAACACAGAGAATTGAAGAAAACAGAACAAACAGCAAAAACCAGCAGAGAACAGAAAAAACTATCAGAGAACAGCAAAGAGTGGCAGTCTTATAAAAGAACAGAGGAGAACATCAGAAAACAAAATAGAACAAAAGTAAACAGCAGATAACTCAAAAGAACAACAGAGAACATCGGAGAACAGTAAACAAAAGAAGAGAATATCAGAGAACAGAAGAAAATTTTACAGAACAGCACAGAATAGAAGAAAACATCAGAGAACAGAAGGGAACAGAGAAAAACATTAGAGAACAAAAGAGAACATTAAAAACGGACACCAAAGAACATCAGAAAGCAGCACAGAAACACAGAGAATTGAAGAAAACAGAACAAACAACAAAAACCAGCAAAGATCAGAAAAAACTATCAGAGAACCGCAAAGAATGACAGTCTTATAAAAGAACAGAGGAGAACATCAGAAAACAGAGTAGAACAAAAGAAAACAACAGATAACTCAAAAGAACAACAGAGAACATCGGAGAATATCAGAGAACAGAAGAAAATTTTACAGAACAGCACAGAATGGAAGAAAACATCAGAGAACAGAAGGGAACGGAGATAAACATTAGAGTACAAAAGAGAACATTAAAAAATGACACCAAAGAACATCAGAAAATATCAGAAAGCAGCACAGAAACACAGAGAATTGAAGAAAACAGAACAATCAGCAAAAACCAGCAAAGAACAGAAAAAACTATCAGAGAACCGCAAAGAATGGCAGTCTTATAAAAAAACAGAGGAGAACATCAGAAAACAGAATAGAACAAAAGAAAACAGCAGAAACTCAAAAGAACAGCAGAGAACATCGGAGAATAGCAAACAACAGAAGAGAATATCAGAGAACAGAAGAATATTTTACAGAACAGCACAGAATAGAAGAAAACATCAGAAAGCAGCAGATAATAGTAGAGAACATCAAAGAACAGAAGTAAACATCAGAGAACAACAGATAATATCAGAGAACATCAGATACAGAGGAGAATAATAGAGAATAGAAGAGAACAACGGATAATATCAGAGAACAGCAGATAAGAAAAGAGAATATTAGAAAATAAAGGATAATATCACAGAAGAGAACAAAGGAAAAAAATTGCCACCTTTCCTTTTTCGCTTTGTGTACATCTTTCTTATCTTTACATTTTAGTGCTAAAAACCGTAGAATGAAACATTTTAGCCTCTAATTTTTTACTTTCCCTTTATAAAATATAGGGGAAGTATTGTTTTCGTGATTTTTTAGTTTGAGGCAATCAAACTCTTTTGGCATGTGTTTTCTGTTCTTTCGCGTATTTCCAACTACATTTGTATCTTGATCTATTAATTTTAAATATAATTGTGGATTTTAAATTGGTAGATGGGATGAAATTTGTGTACACCCATCTTCAACAGAAGCTGAAATCACATTTCCCGAAACTAGTACAGAAAATAAAATTATAAACAGAACCACAATACTGAAGAGTACACTAATTTCATTCCATTTACCAATTTAAAATACACCTACCAGTAAATTATGTATTTTCATCAAATTAATTATAATTGTGGAGACGAATACCAATTATCCATACATTGTAGATAGTCATCTCTTCTTCTTCTAGGACAACACTCTCTGACGCCGATTTATCAATTCCCGATATTTTATCTGCGTAAACCTAGTTTTTAAAACAAATGCAATAACCTGATGAAGACTCGCAAAGTCTATAGATTTGTATTCCAATTGGCGCTCTTATAAATGGATTGAACTGAATATAATTCAAACGTCCTTTGACTTGCATGAGGGAATCTAGTGATACTGCGCTTTCTGAAGTATAAACTTTCTATGTATTATTCGGATAATCAACTAGATTTCTGATCTTCCTAATTGTATCATTTTTATCCAATTTTTCGTTGTCTGAAATATGAAGGAATCTTGAGATATCCAAAAACCTATCACGAGACATAGTAGCTGCAAAAATTGGTTTATTATATTATATACTTCTTTTTCACAAATATGAACTTTTTTTACTTAAAACATAATAATACATAATGAGAACGGGGGGAATAAAGATAATTGGAATTTACCATATTTTCAATTGTAATTTGTTATAAACAAACGTCAAGCAATTGTTTGCAATCAACGCCTGCCTCTTAAATTCACATGACGAGTCAAACTCGTTCACCGTAACTTCGCTCAAGTAAGCAGATAACGAGTGTCAGTCCAAAGGGTTAAGTGTAAAAATTGTACACAAAAAATTGTGATAAAGCAGTAAAAACTTTATCGCATTTTTTGTTTCTAAGATGAATAATCGTACGTATTGGTTGCAACACCTTTTTTGCATTTATACAGCCGGTTTTATGAATATATTTCCGTAGTTAAAGGGTTAAAAAAAGGCTCTGCTAAACAATTAAACATAAAAAATAATTTTAATTACAAAAAACGCTTTTAAGGAAAAAACATAGATTAAACTCTTTAAAAAATAGTAAACTGTACAACAAAGCAATTGAAAATTTTCTATAAAAAAGAAAGCATTCACATAAGAAACAGTTGAAATATGCAAAAACAAAACAATTGAAACATTATTATTAAGAATAATAATATTATTATTATGTATATAATACATATAGTATTAAATACTTTTGGAATTTAAAAAATAATCAGCAATTGATTTAAAAAACAGCTCAGAACTTTCTTTAAAACACTTTAAAATTTGTTTCATAACAGTTGGCATTCGGAAAATGAACTACTCATACAAAAAAAACAATTAAAATAAAATAAAATTTTAAAACATATATGTTTTTTTAAATAATTCAAAGAAAAAGAATAAATAAAAACTGAAAAAACATTTCGATTATAAATAACAAACTGCTAAAATAACAATTAGGAATTTTTGCAAGAGTAAAGATAGAGGATTCAAACAAACACAGTTTAAAATATAAAAAAAACAATTGAAAAAATGAGTATACACTTGAAAATTTACGAAAATTAATTTGATTCTTTTAAAGGGAGTAAATTGAAAACTTGTGTTTGTTTAGAAATCAATTATATTTCTAAAACGAAGTATTGAAAAACAGATTGAAACTTATGCGCAACACAATTAAAAATTTCAGTTAAAAAAAGTTACAAAAAGGCATAATAAATAGTTGAAAACTTAAAAAGGAAAAAATAATATTTACTAAAATTTAACGACAAACAGTTTAACATTGCAAAAAAAGAATAGGAGATCTATCAAAAAAACATATTCGTGATTTGGTTGCAAAATAATTAAAAAATTTAAAAAAAAGAGATTTTAAAAATTTAGTTAGAACGGTTCATATTTTATAAAAAATAAAGAAGAAGAGAATAATTAATAGATTCAAATTACAACCTATTCAAATAAAAATGTATTCAAAAACTAGGTTAATAATACTATTAAAAATTGACTTACAAAACGATTGAAAACTTTTTGTCGAACTAAAATGACAATCAAAATTTTATAAGAAAAAATAATTGAAAACTTTTAGAAAAATGCTATAAAATTTGCTAGAAACTATTGAAATTTCATTCAAAAAATAAATGTTTGCTCAAAATATTCATTTGAAAATTGAAATTAAATTTGTTTATAAAATACAAATAGAACAAATGAAAATTTTTAAACAAAAATAGTGCATATATAAAATTAAAGTCGCAAATTTATAAAAGGAAACAATTATATTGGACAAAAGACAAATTTATTAAAAAACAGTTGACAATAAAATTAAAAAGACAGAAAATAAAAAACAGTTTTGATCAAATTGTACCAAAAACTATTGACAATCTTCTTCAAAAATAAAGACATTTCTAAAATAAAAAACGGTTAAAAGTTTGCAAAAAATCAATTCATAATTTACTTTTAAAAAATTTTAAAAAGATACTTGCTTGAAAAACTCTTCTAAATTGAAAATAAAACAATCCACATATTACAAATAATAACTTGTAAATTAAAATAGAATTAGAAAAAAAAATTAGAATTTCTATATAAGTGATATATTTTTTTAATATGAAACAGTTCAAACTTTTAAAAACTTACAATAATAGTTTTAAAAACAAGTTTTTGAAATGAAATTAAAACAGTTTATACAATGCATATAAAACAAATAAAAATTTATTAAAAAATAAATAATATTCCCATATTGTCAGAAGAAATAATTAAATTGAAAAAACAAATTTATTTAAACAACAAAAAAAAACAGTTTGATCAAAAAGAGTAAACTATACAAAAATACTATTGAATTTCTTTTAATAAGAAACAATTGATAATTTACCAAAGAAAAATTAAAAAGTATGCTAGGGCAATGAATTGTTTATAATATAATTAATTTATAATAATATAAAAATTGTTGTGGTGGGTTAGGAATGCACTAGACTAGAATTTTGAAATTGTCATAGTAGGTCTTCTATGAAGTCCAGGAGTTTCTGCCAGGGGATACTCTTTAGTTGTTATTGAAGCTCCTTTGTATGCTTCACAAGTACACAGTAGGTGTTGGGGAGTTTCCTCTTCTTTCAAACACCCACGGCATAGGAGGACTTTTCTCAATTCCCATCCTATATTTGTGCTTATTCAGGTTACAGTGCCCAATGACTAGTCCTGTGATTTTTCTTAGTTTCAGTCTACTCAGTTTTGACAGCTTTAGCATGCTTTTAGGTACCGAACCATCTAGGAAGAGTTTTGCCATGTCTTTTTTTGCTCCTCTGCTAACTTGCGTCGGATTATTTCCTTTCCGGTTTCATGGGGTATACCGAAAGCGGGTTCAGGTCCTATGAATTCACCTGCTGCTCCTTGCTTAGCCAGCAAGTCGCCCCCCAAATGTCCAATATTTTTTTGGTCCTTGGGTATCCATACTAGCTGTGTTTTTCTTGTTGTCGCCAGTGCGTCCAGTCTGTTTATGCAAGTCATGACCATTCTGGACTGCACTATCGGTGAGGCTAGCGCTTTTATGGCTGCCTGGTTATCTGTCATAATGGTAATTGGTTCTTTGTTAAGTTCCGACTCCATTACGTGATGAGCACACCAGTCAATGGCGGCTATTTCAGCCTGGAAGATAGAGGCATGCTTCCCCAGAGCAATCGCGAATTGTTTGCTCCTGTTGCAGCCTCCATAGATACTAGCCCCGGCTCCTTTAGTATTTTTGGCCCCGTCTGTGTACCAGATGGTTCCTTTACTCGTTCCCGGGTATGTCCCATTTGTCCATTCACTCCGCTGTGGTATGATCGTTTTAAATCTGCGGGATGGGTGAACTATTTTGGTGAATCGGACCTCATTTTTTGTTCTAACATAGTTCTTATTCTAGAATGAATTATGCTCAGGAATACTTTCAGGGTGTGACTTATTATGCTTATTAGTGTATCCGTTGCAGTTTTTTGCATTTACTTTTTAGGTTAGTGTTATAAAAGGAGAATTGAGTTAATCTCTTGGAATATTACCGATGCCGTAGATGTTATTAAATAGATTTAGCATTGAGATAATACGTTGAGATTTTTGTTGTTGTTAGTCTTTAGAAATTCTGCTGGAAGTTGCTTTTCCATCATTAGTTTGTTCCAGGGCTTTTATTAATTCACTGTTTAGTATTAGTAGCCCTTTTATGTCCACTGTTGTTTTATTATTTATTTTATGTATGTTGTCGGTAAATAAGCTTTTGATGTATATTTCCCAAGTATTCAACTGATCTGATTTATCTAGAATTAGTTTGTTGTTACTATCTACTAATATGCCAAATTGCTTCTTTTTGTATTTATGTGTAGGTCTTTGATCTTTTTATACATGTTGTGGCTGTCGTGTTTTCTTTCAAGTTATTCTATTTCTTGGCACTTTTCGTTAATCCATCTTTGTTTTGTCTCTTGGATCTTCTTTTTAACGCCTGTCGCCTTTACTTATTCTTCTTTCATCCATTACTTGCATAATTTCGTCTGTCATCTTCTTTTTGGTATAACCAAATTATTTTTCCGCTATTCTTCTTATGGTGTCTCTTATATTGGCTCAGTTTTATTCAATATTGTTAGTGATTTTTGTTATAGTTAACTGTTTGTTAATTCTATCTGCAAGTTTGGTTGTCATCTCAGGGTTCCTAAGATTGTCTGTAACTATTCTTGGATTATGAGCTTTCTTAGTTTTCTTCATTTTCATTCGAACTCTTAATTGAGCTACTAAAGGTACGTGATCGGAATTTATGTCACTGTAATAGCATTCCAGAATCTCTTGATTACTGCTATAGAGTCTATTTGGTTTCTAGTGATGTATTTTGGTTTGTCTTGTGGTGACTTCCATGTATATAATCTCCTTGACGGCAATTTGAACCAGGTGTTTGTTATTTTCAAATTCGTTTCTTTGCAAAATTTTATTGAACGATCACCGCGATCATTCTTTGTTCCTAACACAAACTTACATCTACAATTTTAGCCTCATTTTTACTTTTGAGTTGAAGTCTCTAATTACGGTGTTAATAGCTTGTGTTTTCTGGCCTTTCATTATCTTGTCTATCTGTTGGTAAAATTGCTGGGATGAGCATACACCATTCCGAAAATGAAATTAAGCTCTTTACATATTTCTTCATGTTTTTGTCAACCGTGATAGCTACTTCATGTCTATAACCTCGGTCTTCTTCTCCACTGCCTGGATTCTACAATGTCGCGTCTTCCTTTTCACATACACCACTCCATGGCCATCTTACTTCGCTAATGCCCATCATATCTATGCTTAGTATTTTCATTTCTTTTATTGCGTTTTGTAGTTTTCCTGGTCAATATATAGTTCTGATGTTCCAGGTAGTTAGTTTGATGGAGTTGTTTCTAATGGTGATAGTTTTGCTTGGAGTATTCCTGTGTATCCTTAAAGCAGTGGTTCTCCTTGCCCTTCTGCATCTCTATACCGTTTATCGTTACGAATTCTTTCGCCTTTGGTGAAAGTTTGTCGATAGAAGAACAAGAAGATACCCTTGCTCTTGACGGCTCAGCTATCCGAAGCCGTCAAGAGGGGTCTACTTCTTTCAGTAGAGAGAGACTCGTTAGTTATCCAGCAGGGTGGACCACGTGCAGATGAGGTTGTCATTTGTGTTCACTCACGTTTCAGACCTTACACCCTAAATTGAAAAATAAAAATAATTAAAACATTGTAAAATAAAAAATAACAAATAAGCAAGAAATATTTTGACAATATACAATAATTAAAAATGTTTCTTTTTTAAAATACATTTCAAAATTTACAAAAATTGATTGGACTTTTTTAACAGTAGACAATTAAGTTTTTAATTGTCTACTGTTAAAAAAGTCCAATCAATTTTTGTGGTTTGAATCAAATGAAAACTGGTAAAATATAGCAATTATAAATTTAGGTTAAAAGAAAGTTAAAATTTTACAAAAAGAAAAACTTAAATATGAAGAAATAATACGTACTTCAATTTAACAACAAACAGTTTAACCTTGCAATAAGTAGTAGAATTATTATCAAAAAAATCGATTCGTAATTTACATATAAAATAATTTAAAATGAAAAAAAAACAGTTTGGTGAAGAAAAGCGCTTGTTATGTTCCATATTTTTATTTACAGTTTTCTGACACGTGTTTCGAACTTATCAAGCGCTTTTCTTCACCAAACTTATACATCCGGTTCCATCAAGAATGTATCATAACAGCATTATCTTTATTGAAAGAAAACAAAACAGTTTAAAATTTTAGTTGGAACAGTTCATATTTTATTTTTTAAAAAGACAGAAATTAGCTGATGCGAATATTATTATGGTAGGTCAAGAGTGCGCTAGCTTAATGATTTATTTATTAAGCTAGGTCAAGAATACGCTAGTTTAATATGAAAATTGTTGTGGTAGGTCAAGGATATGCTAGACCAATATGAAAATTATTATGGTAGGTCAAGAGTAGGCTAAGCCAATGGATTGTTTATTAAGATCAAAAATAAAAATTGTTGTGGTAGGTCAAAAGTATGCTAGGCCAATTTAAAAAGTGTTGTAGTAGGTAAAAAGTACGCTGGATTAACACATTATGTTTTGAGGTAGGTTAAGAGTGTAATGTGTTCCCATCTAAAAGGAAGTTTTTTTTTGTAGATTATATATTCCCACTTAATACCAAAGTGTTTTCTTTTTAAAGTCTAAAAACGATACCTGTGATAACGAGGATAATTCCAAAGCAAAATTAGTTGTTTTTTTACCCAAACTTCTCCGCGCTTCTCTTCAATCAAAATATTACAATATTCTAATATATAATTTTGATAATAATATATAAGCTTGCTACAAATTTAAATGATAGGAAAAGGTAACATGATAATAAACAACTTAGTATGGCGTTTGAACAAATCAATATGTTCATCAAAAAAGCACAAACCAGATGATGATAAACTAAATGGTATAACAATAACCATAAACAATTAATATTAATACAGGAATTAGTTAAGAACAATTACCAGAAATAATATATACATTACAAATGATATATATATATATATATATATATATATATATATATATATATATAATGAAAATTATTATCGTACGCCAAGAGGAATTAATACATACTATTTTGTGGTAGGTCAAGAGTACGCTAAATCAATATAAAAATTATTGTGGTGGGTTATGCATGCGCTAGAACAATTTGAAAATTGTCGTAGCAGGTCAAGGGTATAATGGGTTAATACAATATAATAATTATAATACAATTTATTTCCAACAAGTTTACAACTTTATGTTGTTTCCATTCATAATAAATATACAATGTATACAATTAACTAAATATTATACATATACATTAGCACTGCATGAATGAGAAACAGATGTGCAAAGAAACATTTATCGCAGCCCATGACAAATTAACAAATTCTCTTTGGATATGTTTTAATGTACTAGTTTGACGTAATCAAGAGTACAATAAGGGGTTATGAAAATTGTTGTAGACCAATTTGAAAAATATTATGGTAGATTAATGCATTATGTTTTGATTTAAGTAAAGACTATTACCTGCCAATATGATAATTGTTACAGTAAGTCAAGAGTAAGCTAGAACAATATGAAAAATACTATGGTAGGTCAAGAATACGCTGGATTAATACATTATATTTTAAGGTTCATCAAGAGTACGCTAGAATAATAAATAAAAAATAAAAATTATTGTTGAAGATCAAAAATGCGCTTGAGCAATTTAAAAATAGTTGTGGTAAGTCAAGAATACACTGGATGAATACAATATGATTTGCGGTAGGTCAAGAGTACGGGTAACCAATTGTAAACTGGTGACTAGAGCGAGAACAAGTGGCGAAGGCGCAGAAGTAAAAGGTGATTCCGAAATGCGGCGTCTACTGAAAACGGCAGCGAGGAAGAAAATTAACAAAATTAAGGTTAGGTGATAATACCGATAAAAAATATAAACAAACGTGACATCCAATGAACCGACCGGGGTCAACGGCTGTGGCGAAAACAGACAGCCCAAAATACGAAGATTGTGCAAGTTGTGAAACTATCGAAACGTATCATAGAGTTAGTATACATAGAGTTAGAAACAAAATAAACGAAACATCGCAATACAACAAAGGCCGAACTCAAGAGGAAGGATAAAGAGCTGACATGAACAAAAGATACCGAGATAGAGAGGAATAGGATATAAACAAACGCAATACTATATTTAATATAAGCAAAAATATACTAAGGTCACCTGAGCAAAGAAAATTAGAACAGGAAGAAAGAAAAGCCAACCAAAAGAAAATCTGAGGACGAGAATAACAAATCAGGAGAAAATAAAGAAACAATGGAAGAATTGAAAAGATTTAATGCGAGAAGTGAAGAAAAACAATGAAGAGCTTAAAAAGACCAACGAAGAGATAAAGAAAAACAGTTAAGAATTAAAAGAACTAAAATACGAAATACAAACAATAAGAAGAGAAGCAAATGAGAAAGAAGAAAAGTGGGAAGATGAAGTGCAAAAAAAGAAAAGAAGAGGAATAATATCATAATAAAAGGGCTAAATAATAAAGGAGAAAATGTAAGAGAAGAGATAGAAGAGTTCCTAAGAAAAGAATTAAAGGTAGAAATGAAAATAAAAAGTGCATACAAAATAAATAATCATCTAAACCAAAATATGGTACTAGCAGAAGTTGTAATCATGGGAAATTAAGCAACAAATCATGAAAGCTAAGAGTAATATAAGGCATACTAAAATTTACATAGAAAATTACTTAACTCTGGAGGAAAGAACAGTGCAAAGGGAAATCAGAAGCATAGCGAAGGAAGAAAAAGAGAAAGGAAATGAAGTAAGAATGGGCTACAGAAAAATACAAATTATTGGAATAGAGTAGATATGGAACAAAGGGAAAAAAGGAGTAGAGGTAGTCGAAGTCACAAAAAAAAAACTAAGCCAAAAATCAGTGCAAATGACAACCGCAGATAACAAACCGGGCATGAATATGGATAATGTCAATAAAGATAAGGAGAAACAACAATGGAAACTAGGAACATGGAATATAAGAAGCATACAAGGGAAATAATTGGAACTAGAGGAAGAATTTGAACAAACCAAAGTAGATGTGTTGGGAATTACAGAAACAAAGAAGAAAGGGAAAGGAATTATAAGGACGGAAAATGGGCATGTGCTGATATATAGTGTGGAAAAGAACGAGAGAGCAGCAACCCGAGTAGCATGCATCATACACAAGAACTTAGAGAAAGAAATAGAGGAGTACAGTAGGGCTAAAAGATGTTGACAATAATCGAAGAACAATAATAATTGCTTATGGCCCAAACGACGATGATACAACAGAAAACAAAGACATATTTTGGGACGAACTAACAACAGCAACGGAAATAGCAAAGGGAGGATTATACGTAATAGGAGACTTTAATAACAGAGTAAGTAAACAAGACAAAATGTACAACAAAGTAATAGGAGTATATGGTGAAAACATTAAAAATAAAAATGGCAAAAGACTATTAGATTTTTGTATAACACAGAACATGATCATTACAAATACATTTTTTGAACACAGAGAGATATACAAATTCACAAGAAAGGCGAAGAGCAGAAAACAAAGATCAATTATAGATTATATATTAGGAAGATAACAACAGAAATGCAGTAATAGACACAAAAGTGAGAAGAGGGCCAGAAATTGGGAGTGACCACTACCTGGTAGAGATAAAGATGAAAACTACAAAGAAAAAATAGAGAATCACATAAATACCTGGAAGAAAACAGACCATTTGAATACATAAAAGCATATAAACTGAGAAACGAAGAATTAAGCAAGAAATACACAGAAGCAATAACGAACAAATTAGAAATCAACGAGGAAAAATACAGAAATGGAAATATAGAAGAGATAAGGAATATAATTAAGAATGATATACTAGACACTGCAAAAACAGTATGTGGGTGGCAAAAAAAAAATCAAAATACAAAACAAACTGCCTGGTGGATAGAGGAAATTAAGACAGAAATAAAAGTAAATAAAACGGCATAGCAAAACTACCTTACGCAGAAAACAGAGAACAGCTACAAAGTATACAAAAAACAAAGAAAACACGTAAAGGAACTAATAATAAAGGAAAAGAGAAAAACATGGAAAGAATTTGGAGAGAAAATGGAAAAAGATAGTAAAGGAAATCAAAAACTTTTTTATAAAGTACTTAAATCTTAAACAAAGAAGGAAAAATACTAACAGAGGAAAAGAAAATAATAGTGAGGTGGAAAGAATATTTTGAGGAATTACTAGTGACCAATGAAAAAACAACAGATGGGGAACAACGGATAATAATTGAAGAGGAAGAGCACGAAACGAACGAAGAAATTAAAATAGAAGAATTACAGGAGGTATAAGAAATATGGATAATGAAAAAGCACCCGGAACTGATTAAATTACTGCAGAAATGTTGAAAAAGTGAGAGTAAAGGGAACGGAGACACTACTAGACATATATAACAAAGCATGGCAAGAGCGAGAAATACCAAAAGAGTGGAAGACAGCACTTATAGTGCCCATATATAAGAAAAGAGACAAAAAAGAGTGTCAAAACTATAGGGAATAACACTATTGAATACAGCTATGAAAATATTTGAACAAATAGTTGACACAAAACTGAGAAAAATCATAGAACCAACACTTCATGAGGCTCAAAGTGGTTTCAGAAAGGGGAGAAGCATCCAAGATCACATCTTCACTTGGCAAAAAAATTTCAACGATAGAAGAAAAATGTGTACCTCGGATTTATCGATTTGGAAAAAACGTTTGACAGGGTGAAAAGAGAAGAACTATGGCAAATATTAAGAAAGAGAGGACAACAAATTAATTAACATAATAGAAATATACAATACAAACACCAACGTAGTAATAAAAAACAGTCAACATTCAGAAGCTTAGAAGGATTAAGACAAAGAGGAGGATTGACCCCAACATAGTTCATCATATACATAGACGAAATATTAAAGAAGTGCACAGACAAGACTAAGAAACTACTAATCGGATATAGAAACTTGCAAAGAATAGAAATCTCAGAAGGGGCATTCGCAGACGATATAGTCATAATAGCTGGTGGGGAGAGAGAACTTCAAGAAAGCCTAAATATATGGAATAAGACACTGAAGGAATACGGAATGAAGATAAATAAAGCAAAGACAAAGGTAATGATGATAGGAGAACAAATAGATATGAATATAAAGATAGAGGACACATACATAGAACAAATAGATACTTTTAGATATTTAGGAGTAGAAATAACAAGAAATGGAAAACAGCAGAATAGAAAAAACTATTAAACTATACTACGCAACGAATAAGACGTTTATTAACAAAAAGGAAATATCCCGCACAACAAAAATAAAAGTATACAAGGCAATATTTAGACCGTTATTGACATTCGGATGCGAAACCTGGACACTGACAAGAGGAGAAAAGAGCAAAATACAGGAGATAGAGGTGAAATACCTACGGAGAGTTAGAGGAGACACAAAGATGGACCAAATGAGAAACACCGAAATTAGAAAGGACTTGGAAATAGAACCGCTGGACGAATTTATAGAAATAAGACAGCTTAGTTGGTGGGGACATCTACAACGAATGGTAAGCACAAAGCCTGTGAAACAAATATGGCAAGCAAGAGTAGGAAAAAGAAAAACCAAAGGAAGACCACAACAGACCTGGGATAAGGCAATAGAAGAGATTCTGGAAAAACGAGGGAAAACATGGGCAGAACCGAAAAGACTCACAAGAAATAAAAAAGAATGGGCAAATTTTGTACATATGAATAATTAGCCAAAACACAACTTACCCCTACACCATCAAATGGTAGATGTAAAGGGTACGGTAGGCCAATATAAAACATAAGTAATTGTGGAGGCTTACTTTGTGATATATTAAAAATTACAAAACGGTCCACTTTTTTTAACAATATGAAATATGTTGAGTTAAGTCAAAAATAGACTAGACTAAATTTTAAATATTATCAGTAAATTATGTTTTTGGGGTAGGTCAAGAGTACACAAAGCCAATATCAAAATTCTTATAAAAGCTCATTAAAGACAATACAATAGAGAAATAATACTGTTGGTGTTAATATTTGAGGTTTTTTTATGTAGGGTGGGTGCATCCACACCCTATCCCACCCCTAATTATTTTAATGCCAACAACAATTTCCTAAATAGATATGGTGTACATATTGAATGTATAGTTCTTTCAAAAACTAAGTCTTCATTGAGTAAAATTCATGCGTATGTTTTACTGATTGTGGGGTGGGTTTAGTGGCACCCTTCCACCCTACATGTGTATTTTTAATTAAAGGTCACTGTTCTTGTTACCAAAATATGTAACAACAGTGTTAGGAGTAATCCTAAGGAAGAAAATACAATATTATTATGAAGTTTCAAAACTACTTAGAAAAATTTAAACAGATTTTAATATGTATTTTTTTTTAAATGTTTAATTGTTTCTTTTTTGATTTAATAAAATTTCAAAAGTTAATAACAAATTTTTAACTGGAGTAAAAATTTTAACTAGTTTTCTTAAAAACCTTAATATTTATGAAAATTTTGTTTGAATTAAAGTTGTTCAATTTTTAATTATCTGTAACATTTCTGACTAAAAGTAAAAAAGCTCTCTCGATTAGCGAATTTTCACTAAAAGCCTTTCAGATCTTCGGTTTTAGATTTCTGTACAAATTAAGAACTTGTCATTGCTTGCTCAGCTTAGCACATCTAATTCATCAAAATTTTCTTTAGATATCGATGGTAATTTCGAATTGTTTTGAAGACTAACTGATGTTGATTTAAAGCGTTTATTTTTGTCGACATCTAAATATTAACGACCTAAAAATTTGAGTTATTGTGATAATTTAAAGGTTCAATCCAGATTATTAAAGTTTTCAAATAGGTTCTCTTCTTAGTGGCCTATAAATGTGATCTCTGTATACATATTTGATATAGAAACTATTTAAACAATAATAACCCAAAAATGCAAAATACTGTATCGAATTAATTATTATATCTTGATTATTAAAAAAATATATACATAAACCAGAAATATCTTAACGTATTGCAATATTTCTTGCACACAATCAGTGCTATCTTATTTTATCGCAACGCCAGGATGTAGAAATGAACTAGATCAATAAACACACACCGTTCTAATTGCTTCGAATAATTCATGCGATAAGAAAAATTCCTGCAACTCTTGCCAAGCGCACACTCTCAGGATAAAGTTTCAACAACTATTTCAGGTGTCATATGTCAAGATATTCCAATTTATCATCATATCACTCGTTATTATTATTATTATTGTTGTTACAAAATAAATAGTCCCGTCGGAAATTAATGATAATGTCTTATCGAAAATCACGTGTCGAACTAACGACCTCAGTATGGTGATTATTGTTCTAAGTATGAAACGAGAACGAGCGCACGTTTCGACATTCCTTTCAATTAACAATCAATTACTCGCCTGACCCGATGATTAACCCGTTTAATCACTCCCACGTTTTAACAATTGTAACATTAGCGAAATGCACAAATGGAAAAATAAAAGATGCAAATTACCAACTTCCTACATAAGTGAATGAAAATGCCTAATGTATAAAAGGCGATTATATCATTTTTTAAATGGGTATCAATAAATAAAACAAATTTCGCCAATCGGTGTATTTAATTATTAAAATAAACCATTGCAATCGGTTTTCAATCTGCAATTTAAATGAACACACCTATTATATAATGAATACGCACAATTGTTAACATGCGCTGTTTAATGTATGCAGGAGGTGATTATGTCTAAATCATTATTTAATCGTTTTTAAACAAATGGTTAATTCAGTCGACTTGATTGATGGCATAATATTATTAGTCGTAACGTATTAACACATTTATAACAGCTTAAGTTAAACTGGCTGGAAAAAACAAATTCAGGTAATCATTGATAATTAAAATATATTCAATATGTATAAGATATTACTAAATTCAAAAATGTATGATGGACATTTAATATTTTTACTCGCATGATTATGCGAGAAAGATTATTTGTACTTATTAGCTTAAGTTAACTAGTTTTGGCCTTTTCGAGATTCATCAGCACAGAATGTTACTAGGGAGTACAGGGAACAATAATTTATTGTTTGTAATATGATTGTTAATAATCGCTTAATATCGATGTGGTTCGAAACATGCAATTCCATGAAGGAATACGTGAACCGTAACATCGAAACAAGTCAGAAGCTAAGTGGTACTGGCTTCAAGATAGACTATGTGTGGATAGTTTCTTTGTTACTAGCTGGATTATCAGAGAAATTCATGCCAATGATAATGGTGTTGAACATAGTGGCATGGATGCCATTAAATCGAAGTTGCACGATTTCGATGAGGATGTAGGTAAGACATGAAGTGCATTTTATGGTAAAAAAATCAGTCGATAAGTGGCAGATATAAATAAACATAATGAAATGATTGCCATTGCTGATTTAGTTGGTGGAGTCTACAAAATTGGACTGTGTTCGGACCCAACAGACAGATGTTTAATGGCAGTGACATCAGGCGAAATATGGCACCGAAGACTTGGACATTTGAACAATGTGGACTTTAAAAAAATGGTGAACGGTGAATAGACTAAAGTGTTCAACTAAGAAGAAAATTGGATTGTTTAATTGTAAGGTAAGCTGTGAAAGAAGACAGTCTCGACTACCCTTCATCCACCGAGGCATTCCCAAATTTTTCCTCTTGGCACTTTGTCGAATGCTTTTTCCATGTCCAGGTAAGCTATAAATATTGATTTCTGTGTCTCTAATGTTCTATTAATTATTGTTTTTAATGTAAATATATGGTCATTTCCACTTCTCCTTGGTCCAAAACCGCTCTGCGATTCTGATATTTTCTTTTCTACTATTTGTCTTAACCTTTTTTCTATAATTTTCTCATATATTTTTGTAGTTTTACCAATTAGTGTGACTCCTCTGTAATTGTTGCATTCTGTCTTGATTTGTAAATGGGCACTATCATTGCCACTTCCCACTCCTTTGGTATTTTTTCTTCTTTCGACACTCTGTTGATCAATTTGCACAGCTTACTCTTTCCCTTTATTCCCATATTCTTAATCATTATATCTGTTATTTTGTCTAGTCTTGGTGCCTATCCAATCTTTAGCCCTTTGGTTGCATCTTCTTCTTCTTGTTCTGTTATTCCCTCTTGTGGGTATTCTGTATCTTCTCTTGTTGAATCTTCTGCTTCTTGGTTTTGCTCGTAGTCTCGATTCAGTAATTCTTGAAAGTATGTCTTCCATCTTTCCAAAATTTCTGTCCCCGTCATTAGTAGTCTTCCTGCTTCATCTTTTATTCTTATATACTCATCTTTTTTGTCATTTCTTATGTTCTTTAATTGTAAAATATCTTTTGGTTTGTCTTTGCATTTTCTTCCATCTTGTTTCCAAATTCTTCCCACGACCTTTGGTTTTCAGTCAGTATCATTTTCTTTGCTTTAATTCTCTCTCTCTTGTATTCATCATAACTGCTCTGTGATCTCGTGCTCAGGTATTTCTGCCATTTTTCGTTCTCAATTTTAATTTGCTTTTTAATTTCCATTGTCCACCATGATGTTTGTTTCTTGAATTTGCTCTTTTTGTTTGTCCCACGTACTCGTTTAGCTGCCTCTATTATTATTGTCTTTAGCGATTCCCATTCTTCGTCTATACTTTGCGTATCTACTCCTACTAGCTCGCTTATTGAATTGCTTATTTCTTCTTCATATTTCCTGGCTATTTCCTGTTTTAATTTGAATGCTCTTATTACTTCGTCATATGATTTTTCTTCGCCTTTCCCTTATCCAACTTTTGCTTTTTCTTGGTACATTTCTCCTATTAGCAAAAAATGGTCACTTCATACCCCTTCTAACTCTTATATCTCGTATCTTTGTTCGGTTTATCCTTTCTGTTAAAATGCAATCTATTATTGATCTCTCGCCTCTGTTTTGTTGTTCCCTTGTGTACTTATGAATTTCTTTGTGGTCAAAAAACGTATTAGTTATTATTATATCATGTTCTATGCAATAGTCTGTCATTCTTTTTCCATTTTTATTTCTATGTGCTTCACCATGTCTTCCCAGAACTACTCTGTATGACTAATCTTCTTTTCCTACCCGTCCATTGAAATCTCCTATTATATATAGCTCTCCTTTCGCTTTTACTAGTTGTTTCCAAAATATATCTTTGTTTGCTTTAGTGTCATCTTCGTTCAGTCCATACACCCCTATTATTGTTCTAATTGTATTATTCTTTTTATTTCTTAACCTAATTACAAGCATTCTTTCGTTTATTGCTTCCCATCCATCTATTACTCATATGCTCATATTTTCTATGTATTAGACATGCTGTTCCTGCTGCCGCTCTCTGTTCGTTCTCAACTCCACTAAAAATAATTATATCATCTGTTATTTTTGTTTCTTTCACCTTCCTCTTTGTCTATGTTATTATTAATAAATCTAGTTTGGCTTTTTCAAATTCTCTTTCTAGTTCTTGTTCTTTATCTTGTATGCTTCTCACGTTCCATGTTCCAATTCTCCATATGTTTCCTCTATCGTTTATATCATTTCTTAATTTTCTTTTCTTTTCAGTTTTTGTGTTTTGCCGCATTTTTGTTTTCCTCGTGTCCTTATTCGTTGCCATTATCGTCTTTCTACTCATATTTTCTTCCTTTATTGGTTTTTTGATCTCTCATTATGTTTCTTCTCTATTAGTCCATTCTGTGTGTTGACCCATATATACTCCTTTCCGTTGAGCGTCAATTTTCTGTGTCCGACCTTGAATCTGATTCCTTTTTCTTTTTCTTCTCTTGCTATGCTCCTTATCTCCCTTTGGATTTTTCTTTCTTCGAAAGTTAGATCATTTTCAATGAATATTTGTGTATCTCTTAGCTTTTTCTTTGCCTCCATAATTTCTCTTTTTTGATCGCTCGTAGCTATTTCCGCTATTATTATATTAGAGTTTCTAATTTCTCTACGCAGAGTTTCGGAACCGCCTCTTTTATTGGATATGATATTTTTAGTCCCATTATAGCTATATTGTTCTTCCTTTTTTGTTTTTCATCCCATTCATTCTTTTGTTCCAATCTTTCTATTCTCTCTATTAGTGATTTCCTTTCTCTCTCCCACTGTTCCTCTCTCTTTTCTAAGTCTTTTTTCATATCTCTTATTTCCTTTGTTAATTCCTGCGTGTTTTTATCTGTTTTGATAATCAGTTCCCTTATCATTTGTTTAAGTTCCTCCATTTGTTCTTCGTTTCTTATTTCTTCCTCTTCTATAACAAATCCTCTAAATTCTTTGTTTTCTTTCTCTTTCTTTCTTTGTTCTGGAGATCTTAATATCTTTTTGCTCTTTCCTAAAATTTGTATGTATTTTTCTCTCTCTTCAGCCCTTTGCCGTTTGTTCATAGTATTCGTTATTATTCCCTCTTATTTGTTTATATACCTGTCTTCTGGAACAACTTTTCAATGTTACCCTCTGATTTATTTATATATTTGTTCTGTATATTTTCCTTGTTATACGTTTTATTTGTTCGGTCCGACAACGTCGCACTTTTGGCGCGCACTAAATATGTCTGTTTTTTGTCTTAACCTTCACTTTTCGTTTTGTTCTCACAGTTTTATTTCAACCGGCAATAAATCGTGTCCCATCCGTTTCTGTTTACCCGTTTATGTACTCGCAACTCACTCAACAGTTCGCAATTTTTACACGTTACTTACACCGCCGCATTATTATTACTTATTTTATAACAAGCCGAGATATAATGTTGGAAAAAGACAATCAAAAATTATCAAAGAAACAATTGTTTCAGTGGGAGATGAGATTACTGAAGAAACAATAGTTTCAGTGGGAGTTGAGTCGATCTCAGAAGAAAACATAAATGTTAGCACCACAGACCATGAGGGCGAAAGTGGTGATAGCAGTACTTAAGAAGAAACTGTTCAAGATAATCCAGTGGAAGTTGAAGTAGTTAAAAGGCCACGTAGAGAAAAGAAAACTAAAAGATTTTCAGATTATGTCACATATATATGCGGTGAGCCAAGTTTTTTAGGAGAAGATCTCCTGACAGTCGATGAAGCTTTGTCGTATCCTGACAAATAGCAGTGGAGACATGCTATATAAGCCTTCAAAGAGAATAAAGTTTGAAGCTTTGCAACTGCACCAAAACATGGATCGGTGGTACCATGTAAATGGGTGTTTAAACAAAAAATTGATAGTGAAGGTAATGTACCCTCAGAGCTAGGTTAGTGGCAAAAGGTTGTTTGCAAAAAATCGACATTATTATTTTGACACTTTTTCACCTGAAGTTCGTTTTTCAAAGTTAAAATTGCTAATGGCCTTTTCTGTGAAATAAAAGTTAAATATTTGTCATCTTGATGTTATAACTGCTTTTTTAATTGGCACTTTAGAAAACGAAGTGTACATGTCAAACAATGGTGTACTGCGGTTAAATAAGGCAATATACTCTTTGAAGCAATCGTCGAGTCTGGTACGAAGAAGTTGAGCTAGTACTGAATAGTTTTGGTTATGTTAAGCTAGTAAATGAATCATGTGTATTTATCAAACGTACTGATGATCTAATGACAGTTCTTGCACTCTATATTGACGATTTTTTTTATTTTCCTAAAGGAGTCTCATGAAACGAAGTTTATTAAAAAACGATTGTCATCTAAATTTAAAATTAAAGATTTGGGTAGATTGAAAAATTATTTAGGCATTCGTGTTAGGGTTGGCAAAGAGAAAGTCTCTCTTGACCAGGAGCAATATATAAATCAATTACTAAAAAGGTTTAAAATGATGTATTGTAAATCAGTTTCAACACAATTGTATAAAAAAAATGGATTTTAGTAATGTGTCAAATGTATGGGACAAAAATTTCCCAAATCAGCAGTTAATAGGTAGTATAATGTATTTATCAACACTAAGCAGACTAAGCAGTGAACTTTTTTAAGTCAGTTTAATAATTGTTATACAATAGCTCACTGGCAACAAGTAAATCGTGTTCTTAGATACTTAAAGGGAACAAAAACATTAAGTTTACAATTTACTTCGTAGATGTCAGGTAGATGAGAAAATGGAAAAATATTTTTGAATTTGAAAACAAAATTCTTATAAAGAAATAATGGATCTCAAACAGCAGGTCAGGAAGCAACTTTCATAGTTGCCTGATGGATGATATTGATCGGGTTAGAAATAGCTACTCACAAGAGCGATGTGTACTGGCTTCTAGGTGGCGGACCGGCAGAACGACGAAACAAGCAATTTAACTCTTTGGCGAAGAAGTCGTGGTAGTTCCCACACTTAGGTAATGAGGATTATTATCGGTACGACAAGGACAAATTGGTGTACAAATTCCATCGTTCACTCCATCAGAAAATCGTAAATTCCTAAATTCATGCCTCTTTGTCGGTTCACTCTCCCTCTCAGAAAATGGCACGTGTTTTGATAGAAGACAAAAGAGTAATCCACTATGCAGTCAAGATTCGCGTTAAGCCATATAAAGCAAGTATTGATGCCGAAGGCATGAAGTATCTAGCTCTAAATCAAAAATGTCAAGATGACATAAGTCACTTATTTGTGCAAGTTCCTTTAGAGGATATAATATGCCGCATTTGGCCAAAACAAAGATTAAATACTTTGAAATGAATACCAAAATGCAAGATTCTCACTGAAGAAAGTGTTGGTACGAGTGGAAGAACGCTATATTGTGAACTGTGCCCTTTCCATATGTGACTAAAATTTTTGTTGATATTTATGGATTTTATATACATTTTTGGAATTTTTTGTAAGCATATTGGAATAAATAAATAAATGAAATGAAATGAAATGAAATAAATACCAATCCTTTCAATCTATTGTTAAATTTCTAGCCAAAATCGCCGAGAAGAAAATGTTCGACTTGATCGTTGTTGGAAAAAAGGCTATGGAAGATGATTCTAATCAAACTGCTCAGAAGAGAACTCCTGTTTTAGATTAGCCTCAAGCAACATTCGCATTACAGATTGAAACGGGAGATAGGGATTGACGATTAAACATGAAATCGATTGAGGAATGGAGATAATCAAGTGAAAAATACCGACCGGAATCAGCGCCGTTCTCTGTCTAAGCGAATCAAGATATGCAACACTTCTAAACATCATGAATGCCACGAAAAAAACCTTTATCTTTATTTAAACTTTATCAAACTGATTACAATATATTCAAATAAATTAATGAGACATATTGAAGGGGAAAAAACATCATGCTGAGGGGCGGAGTTCACACTTGCAGATGATCTTCCACTCAAACCCATATTCTCTCCTTCACTGTTTATATAACACCAGCTCCAGATACATATATTTAGCATTTACACGCTTATTTTCCCTTTATTGGGCGATAAAATAAAAATTTATCATTTTGACATTGGCATGAAAATTATTGCCCGCGCATCAATTTAATGAGTCTAGAAAATCCGCCAGTGCTTTAACCTGGTGTATCCTTTATTTAAGTAATGTACGCAATGTTCAGCCCAGGCCCTTAAGCGAAGTGTTCATTTGGTGAACGCTTTTAAATACTGTTGAATTAATAATTTGATCACTGTTTTAAAGTAAATCCACTCTCCACCTACTGGAGCAACTGAGATTAAGAAATCATCTTTATTACTTGTGTCTAACTCTTATACGTAACGAATTTGGTGTGGGTATTACGCAAGACTACCCTATCTCAACATGCCTATGGATGTGGTAGAGGTCTTGTTACCTTCACCTTACGCCAATCGGGAAATTATATCGTCAATGTAATCCTAGGATACTATCAGAAGAGGCTTCAGCAGGCGAAAGACCGTTTGATGATCAATTAGAAGCTAACTTTGTCAGAAGGCATATATAGGTTATAGGTTAACATAGGGTGCTAGTAAGGTGTGTTAACTGCGACCTAACAGCTCTATTGTTCTACCCTTAACCAATCACCTGGTAATTTTCTTGGGGGTGATATTGCTCACTTCTTCGTGGGATAATCGGTCCCTACCGAAGTGTAAAAAATGCTTGTGAACAATCGCGACACAAGTGCATAGTATGTGCTCGATCGTTTCATCTGCCGAATCACATAATCTGCAGTTTCCACTTTCCTCTTTTCCCATTTTCCACAAATGGTATCGGAGGGCACAATACCCTGTCATGAGTCCAGTGAAAGTTTTTAGCTCGTTCCTTTTGAGTTCAAGCGCCTTGTGGCTATGATCGAGTTTCATGAGTCGTTTTGATTGACGTAGACCTGGTACATTGTTCCAATGCTTACGTCTTCTATCCTCTTCACATTTTTGCACCACATCTCTATTATGTGCCATGAGGAGTTCACAAAACGGCTCTGTTCCTATAGGAGTGGCATTTACACCTCTTTTTGCGAGTTCATCGGCCACTTCGTTGCCTTTAATATCCCCGTGCCCTGGGACCCACATGAGGGTCAACGAAGGCGTAAGTGGCAAATAAACAAGATAGCTAATCACGATTCCAGACCTCTGGGTAATATGTCGCCTTGAGGAGCTTGACTATCACCTTATCCAGTTTCTGCCTAGTCATGAATGCCTTATGACATACCTGTACCAGATTGGCAGGGTTGATAATATGCGCTACAGGTGGCAACCCTGCCCAAGACATAGCAAGTCACTCTTTTCTAGAGGAGAGAGCGCCATATTATATATCAGTCCTGGAGGTTACCACTAACGTAAACATCATCTACCTAATATTAATAGACGTCAACAAGAAATGATCATCGGTATGAGAGTTAATTTTAAGGAAAAAAAAAAAGGCTTACTTCCATTAAACGACACTAATAATTTGAAAATCTCATTTAGTTTCGATTATCAAACTCTCAAGATTATGAATATATAGAAACTCGGTGAGTACCTCACTTCTAGAACTATATCAATCTAAAACTAAAAGTTTCTCATCCAAAATACTCCTTAATAGTTTATACTTATAAGGCTAATTTCAAACTTTAAACAAAAAGAAGTAAATATTTCCTTTTAAGGCTTGTTTTGGCCAGACCAGGAAGAAAAGAGGAAGTTACATGGTAAGTGCCCTTTTGATTTTTTAAGGTTTGTCATTTCGTCGTCAGTTTCAAACATTTTTTTGTCCTTCGAACCGGATGGTGGTTCTTGTTGCAAAGCTACTACTAAACATCAGTTTATCTTAACATCGTTTGAGCACGCGGTTGTTCTTATTCATACATTACTTAAGCTTTTAATTTCGCATTATCGTTTTTTTATTTTTCTTGTCACTTTACTCTCCAGTTCTCAAACGACGAACGAACATCTGCTGGTGTTTTTTGTTCGTGTTTTGGTCTCGCGAATTATTTTATTAAATTGTTTAAATAAATATACTTTTTCGCTGTATATTGATGGGTAAAGGGAGTTTTCCGGATTCGTGTCGAGTCATACTCAGGTTAGTTCATTATGCACTGCGCTTGACTTTGAAATGAGGAGGTTTTGGGAGCTAGAACAGGTTCCCCTGAATGTCTCGTTGTCCCCTGAGGATCATCAAGTGGAACAAATGTTCAAAAGGGAATATTTTCTTGACCATTATGATCGGTTTGTCGTGACCTTATTGTTCAAACCTAATGCTCAATTTTCATTTGCTGGATCATAAGAAATCCCTGTAAAAAGATTTGCTTCTCTAGAACGTCGATTGTCTCAGAATCATGAACTTCGTTCGTTTTATTTTGATTCCATGAAAGATTATTTTTAAAAAAATTACTGTTTCACCAACTTTAATTTCACCATCATTATGTAATGACAGTACAACGACCATACTTCGAGTCGTGTTTAATGCTTCAGCAAAATGTTTGGAAGGTCATTTACTGAACTAATATTTTCTCGCTCCTCTTGAAATTTTGACTTCATGCTGTTGTTTTCACTGCTGACATCAAACAGATATACAGACAAATATTTTTTCGTGAAGATCATCGCAAATTTCAGAGAATAATTTGGCGTTGTTCTTCCTCGGATTAATTGAAGACCTATCAACTAAATACAGTTAGATACGGTATTTTGTCTGCTCCATACCTCGCCAATTTTGGAATTAGTCCGAAATATTCTCGTGCTTCGCTTGTCATATTCACTGATGTCTATGTGGACGATCTTATTTCGGGATGTTTGTCGTTGCAAGGGTATAAACTTCTTGTTAAAGAGATCATCGATTTGTTGAAATCAGGAGATTTTGAATTACGTAAGTGGGCAAGCAATATTCATACCTTGCTTACTGATGTGACAGACAAGTCAGATGCGTCGTCGTTGTCACTGGACGACAATGAAAATCCTAGTGCCAAAATTTTGGGACTTCATTGGCAGCCAGATTCAGACTGTTTTTTCTCTAAAATAAAATTATTATTGATAAACTTTTGTTCGTTTGCAACGAACGACAAAATAGTTCGTTGCAAAAACGAATTATTTTGTCGGATGTTGCTCGCATCTTTTATCCTCTAGGACTAATCTCGCCATTATCATTTTTTGCTAAAAAGTTGATTTAATATTTATGTAATTTTAATCCTCCATCTTGTGTCATAGAAAAGTAGTTAAGCTTTAAATCTCAATTGTCGTCTATCGCTTCTTTGCAAATTCCTCGTCGTCTCGCCTTGGATAATACATCAAATTATCAGTTACGTGGCTTCTGTGGCGCTTCAGAAGCAGACTAAGCAGCTGTCATTTATTTTCGTGTTTCGTCTGTTGTTGAAAAAGACAAATTCTTTGTTTGTTCTAAATCAAAGGTAGCTCATTTAAAGAAAGTTTCAATACCCTGGCTTGAATTGTGTGCTGCAGTTCTCTTGGCAGACCTTATAGAATCAGTTTTGGAAACTTTCAAGGATATCGTAAAATTTGATCAAGTAGTTGCATAGTCGCATTCATTGCTGATATTGTCATGGATAAGATGTTGGTCGCACCGGTGGAAGACCTTTGTGAGTAACAGAGTGTCATATATCCAGGATAGGGTACCGGCCAGTGGGTAGCGTCATGTACCCACTCTTAATAACCCAGCTGATTGTGCATGTCGAGGCTTGGCTCCTGCTGAGTTATTGACTAAGATATTATGGTGGGGAGGGCCTAATTTGTAATAGCCAATTCAAATCAGCAGATTTATGGCCAAATCGTGTGTCGGTCTGTGACACCTAACAGAAGAAAAATCTAGACCCCTACAAGCATATTTGATAATTTATTATATAACCTTTCGTCGCTTCGCAAAATACAAGTGATAGTTGCTTACATGTTACGCTTTATAGAAATTCTAAAGGTAAAATTTAGCTACATCCTTCTTTGTCACTTGATGAGCTTCACATTGCACTCGAGTACTTAGTTAAACATGTAAAAGCTACAGTTTTCTCTGAGGAAAATTTGAAATTTAACCAAGGAAAAATATGTAGTAAACACCCTTTCGTTTGTTAGCTCCCTTTCTAGATGACAGGGCAATCGAGAGGGTGAGCGGTAGACTACACCGTTCTTCTTTGCATTATGATGCAAAACATCAAATGCTTCTACCAAGTAAGCATCAGCTGACAACCCTTATTATTGAACAATATCATAAAGACAATTTTCATCCTAGTTGTCAGGCATTGCATTACTTGTTAGCACAGTAGTTCTGGATTTTGTCGTATCGACGTGAAATAAAACGTGTTATATTTAAATGTATACGCTGTTTTCGCGTAAAACCTAGGTTTCAAAAACAATTTATAGGTAGGTTACCTATTTCTCGTATATCGCAAGTCAAGCCATTTATGCTTACTGGAGTTGACTTTACAGGCCCGGTGACGATCACTTTGGGTAAGCATCGTGGATCAAAGTCCTCAAAGGCGTACATATGTGTGTTTCTATGTTTTGCCACGAAAGCATTCTTAGCTTGCTTTCGTCGCTTTGTAGCTCGTCGTGGTCGCTGTACTGATTTGTACAGTGATTGTGCAACAAATTTTGTGGGAGCTAATCACATGCTATTACAAAATTATGTTGGGAAATTGTCCATTAAGTGGCACTTCAATCCTCCCAGTGCTCCACATATGGGTGGCTTTTGGGAGGCAGGGGTGAAGTCGGTCAAAACACACTTGACACGAGTCATCGGTGAGCAGATACTGACGTATGAGGAACTGAATACAGTCCTAATCCAAATCGAGGCTATCCTCAATTCAAGACCATTGTGCCCAGTTAGCTCTGACCCCAATTATTTGTTAGTTTTGACTCCTGGTCATTTTCTTACTTTAGAACCATTAAGTGATCCTCCCGAGGAAGATCTTGCGGAGGTTAAACTTTCACGCTTATCCAGATGGCAACTGTTGTTGCGTATGCATCAAGATTTTTGGCGTCGTTGGCATACTGAATACTTACAAACGTTGCAACGGCGCTCTAAATGGTTTTCACTGAAGGATGAAGTGCATGAAAATTCATTAGTTCTAATAAAACAGGATAATGAAATGGCAGATGGGACGAATTATCAAACTGCATCGCGGAGAAGATGGGGTTTCAAGAGTTGCTACTGTGCGTATATAGTTGATTTCGGAGTGTGTTGGAAAACCTTACTAGTTTTTTCTTTGGGATACTTTTTTAAAAGATCTTTTGCGTGAGACGTCCTCCGAGATAGAGTAAAAATTGTCGCTGCATCTTAAAGTTATATGTTAAACGAAGAACAACCGCTTGCTTTGCAACTCATATATACAGTCCACATCAGTCTGGCCAGACCGGGAAGAAAAGAGGAAGTTACATTGGTAAGTGTCCCTTTGATTTTATTAAGGTTTGCCGACTTCGTCGTTAAATTCAAACAACTGTCAAATTATTAATTAAAGAATATAATTAAAATTGGTTAAAAAAAATGTAGAGAGACCAACCTAGAGACAGAACTAAAGCAGATTGCAGCCGGTGTGGAAACAAAGAAAGTTGATAATGTTGTGCTGAAACCAGGACTACTTTGCCAGCGACTTTAAGGCGAGTATAAAGCTACAAAGAAGTCATTAGGGAAACTATGTGACATTCAGGTCCTTTAGATACAAAATTACTGCACATGCTGCTCATTTCTTAGAATTGCATCTGCCGCCAAACAACTTTAAGGAAGTCAACGGCAGCAATATTTGATCATTGCTCTGATGCCTTGAACACTAATCAAGGGGGTAATACTCTAAAGTATTAAAGCTCTGGGTATGGGGCCCTATAAGCAGAGGCCAAAGACCTACTATAGCTGTTGAATTCAGGAAGAGGAGAAGGCTATCGGCCAAGTTGTTGCCTCTGCGTCTGGCAGCGGCGAGCGGAGTATCATATAAGTGAAACCGAAGTAATTGTAGTACTCAGCTATTTCTAGCTTTATAGCTGTCTTACATTCTACCAATTACTGGGAGGGACTTCAATGCCAATGCCATTCAACTAGAACAAATTTATTTAGCACGGGAAAGATTATTAGATACTATAGCAATCCCCACCCCGAAGGTGGCTAATAAAAATACCATGATACAAAGCTCTGCGTTGAGAATTAGAGAGTATTCAAAGACACGGAGAACATGAATTTTCTACGGGGGAAAATATGATTATATTAACCTCCCACCTCTTCCTAGGACTTAAGAGGTTATCAGAGGTAACTTAAACACCTTTCTGTTGGCGATCAGATTGATATCACTTGATGGTAAGACGAACGTACAGGTAGTTTCGACCTGCCGCCAAAAATTAGATCGGTGTAATGTTGCGATTCCCAGAAAGCGTCCTCTCTTTCCATATAACGAGGCGCATGGACCATTATCCATCTAAAGCGCTTCCATCCTACACCAACGACTTATATAATGCGTGTCTAAAATATAGCACATTCTCACAGCTTTGCAAAATTAGGCAAATTATTCTACTTAAGGATATCTTTGGAAGTCTCCTTCAAGCCCTATTAGCTATCTTTCTCCGTCCTCCCTGCCTCCTTTCGATAAGCTGAGCACGTGGCTCTTCAATACAAGACATCGCTTCTTCAAAAAAAACTTGAGGAAGGAACAGTTCACGGTGGTTTGCCGAGGGAGCTGCGCCTACTACAGATGCACAATTTTGTCTAAACAACATCATCGCCAACTATCTGCGCGACCACAAGTTGATCTACACGCTGAAAAAGGGACAGTGACAGTCGTCATAAGCCCTCTTCTTTACTATATTATCGCTGACGATGTCTTCCAGCTCCTTATCCTTGAAGAAATACATATTTTTGGATTTAGAAACAACATTCTTATGAAGAAATTATGGATCTCACGCAGCAGGTCAGGAAACCACTTTCTTATTTGCATAATAAGTGAAAGTAGCTACTTACAAATACGGGCGTAGTATCTCCTAAGTGGCAAACTAGCCCGACTACGAAAAAGACAATTCAACTCTCTGGCGAAAACGTTGTGGTGTTTCCTATACTTAAGTAATTAGGATTATTATCGGTACGGCAAGGATAAAATGGTGCGCAAAGTCCACTGTCTACTCCATCGCCAAATCGTGAATTCCCAAATTTACGGCTTGAGTATTTTTCTCATGACACGTGTTTTGGTAGGAGTCAAAAAAAGTGATCGACTATGCACTAAAGATTCGCGTTAAGCTAGTTAAAGCTAGTGTCGCCACCGGAGGTACGAAGGAAATTAAAACCGAGTCTGAAATCATCGCTATCTCCTGCGAATGGGCGTTTATTAGCGAATCAACTTTGAAGTATCTAGCCCTAAATAAGGATTCCTTCAGCCTATTCACATGCATAAAATTCTAGCCAAAATCGCCTAGAAGGGAAAGGGCGACTTGATCATTGAGGGAAAACCGTATATGGATGATGATTCACAGCTTTTTTAGTTTAGCTTCAAGCAACATTCGCAGAAGGTAAGAAATTTACGGTTAAACTTGAAGTCGAATGGAGACAATCAAATGTGCAATTCCATCGATAAGTACAGATTTTTATTTGGACGAAATATTCCACATCATGAAAGCCAAGAAAAAACCCACCCTCACAACGATTTCGAAAAATTTGGGCGTCGATGCATCCCCGCGCATCAAGGTGGTGAGTGTAGAAGATCTCCCAATACGTCAACCCGATGTTGACGGGACACATTTAAGTAATATACACAATATTCAGCTCTGGGTTTAAGCGAGGTGTTCTCTAGTTGATCGTTTTTAAATACTGTTGAATAAATATTTTTTATCACTGTTTCAAGGTAAAGTCACTATCCACCTACCACGGCCAAAGCGACAGCTACATTATTACTTAAGTCTAACTCTTATACGAGACTCTTAATATAATATAATAACTGTGAATATTACTCAAGACTACCCTACCGCAAGATACCTTCTGAAGTGGTCGAGGTCTTGTCAGCTCCCGTCAATCTAGAAAGTGCAGCACCAATATAATACTACGATACTATCAGAAGAGGCTTAAACAAGGAGGAGTCTCAATACTGTCTATTACGTAATTTGCCACCACTAGAAGCTTGATTACCAACTAAAGCCTGCTTCATGGTATACCTGTAGCAGATTGGCAGAGTTAACAACATGCGACTTCAGTCCTGGAAGTTACTACGAACGCAAACATCACCTACCTGATGTTCATGGACAAGAAGAAATGGATTTCGGTATCAGAGTTACTTAAGAGGGAGATTCTCTAGCTATAAAAATATTGCGATCACAACAGAAATGTCATCGGCCAATCGGTATATAATCTGTATGTATAAAATTTGTTAAATCGTTTATAAAAAACGGGAAAGGCCCTAAAACTGAACCCCGGGGTACGTCTAGATTGAAATTTTATTCAATTGATAAGATTGTTTCTATTTTAACTGTTGCAATTCTTTGTTTTCGAAGGTTACCTTATATGTTTTATTATTTAATAGATTAGGTTATTTTGCTATACTCCAAATTTCCTTTGGTTTTTATTTTAGAACTTATACAATTCTCTGTGATTGTGTTCTTTTCAGTAAGTAAAGTTCTTTTAAATCAACAGAAATGTTCCTTGCTTCTGGTATGAACCATTCTTTGAGTTGCCGACATTCACTTACTTCAAAGGGTAGGTTATATTGAAATGCTAATTTTGGGGAGTTATTATTTGTCTAAAATCCACAGCATTTCATAAATATACTTGAATCTATTATACCAATAATGAATCGTACAGATTGTTTCACCAAGGCAATTAACACAATCCAACCTCTACATTAACAAAGAGAAAACACGTTAATTTTCCAATCTGCCCAATTTTTAAAGTCTTAAATCACAATAGCTAAAGAATTTGGCCCATCATCTGTAATCATTTTATTTTTCTAAATATCCTCGTGGTGTCGATGGTTTTTGTGCATATTTCAAAGCCTCTCATCTAACTAAGAAGAATGTCTCTTGGAAGTGAAGAAAAAAAATACGATATTCAAAGTATTTTGACTGAAGCACTAATTTTTCAGACAGTCTACCACCTCCTTCATACTTTTATTTTTTATTGCAACTTCCTTTCCAAAGAATTTTTATATACAAGATTTTTTTCAACATTTTCTATTAGAAAATGTTCTTCTCAGATGATCTACACTTTTAGTTTTTTTTATATTGAGGTTTCTAGAATTTTTCACAAGAATTCATTTTAGATTTTTAAAACTTTTTTTGAGGATTCTAAAAGTATACAGTACAGTACACAGTATTTCCAGAATTTTTAGCAAAGATTTTATTCGAGAGTTCTTGATTATTCAGAAAGCTCTCTCGAGATTTTGTTTAATTTTACAATTTATTAGGATATTTTCTTCAAAATTATTATTATTATTTATAGATTTTTCTTTGTGGTTGTTTCAGTAATTTCTCTTCGAGATTTTAATATTGTTAAAAAAATATTTTCCAGAACTTGAGACTTTTTTTCGAGAATTCAGAAATTTCCAGTAACTTTTATTCACATTTGGAGGCTATAGATTTTTCTAGAAAATCTGTTATTAGAAATCTAGACTCTTTTCAGTTATTTCTCCTCCAGATATCAAGATTGTTTTTTAAATTTCGAAGTTTTTCGAATTTTTTTTCTGTATTTTTTTTTTGTAGAATTCGGGAAATTTCCAGTAAATTGCAAAGGTTTAAATGAAGTCTTATTTAGAAAATTTGTTTTTAAAAATCTAGAATTTTTTTCTAGAGTTCAGGAAATTTGTAGTAATTTGTTATCCACATTTCAAGTTTTTTTCCACTTGTCCTCTAAATCGCAAAGAGTTTTTTGAGGCCCTTGAATTTTTACAATTTTCCTCTGGAAATCTAGATTATTTTCTCGAGGGTTAAGGAAATTTCTAGAAATGTATTCTCCAGAGTTCAAGATTTTTTTAAGGGTTAAGGAAATTTCTAGAAATTTGTTCTCCAGAGTTCAAGATTTTTTTTTTGAAGTCGTCTTTTAAATTGCAAAGATTTTCTTTGAGGCATTAGGATTTTCGAGAATCATTTTTCTAAAAGTTTATAGTTTAGAAAAGGGCCAATAACTGCTTCCCCAAATTAATTTTTTTTTTCAACATTTCTCTTAAATTGCGAAAATTTTCTTTCAGACCCTAAATGTTTTTTAATTCGTCTTCTTTTCGAGAATTCAGGTAAATTTCAGTAATTGCTTCTCTAGAATTCAACATTTTGTTTCAACTAGAGGCTGTAAAATTATGTAGTTAGTTCAAAATTGTGGAATTTTTCTTGGAGGGTCTAGAATTTTTTTAGAAAATTTTTCCCTAGGAATCTTTTCTTATTAACGAGAAAGTTTAAGGAATTTTCAGCAATTTTTCTTCAAGTTATTTTTTCAACTGGTTTTCTAAATTTCTAGGAGGCTCTAGAAATTTTCGAAAATTTAGAAATCTAGACGTTTTTTCCAAGGGCTCAGGAAATTTCCAGAAATTTCTCCTTAAGATTTCAAGGTTATCTTCTTATCTTCTAAAGTGCAAATATTTTCTCTAGAACTTTTTAGAAAATTTGATTGTAGAAATCTTTTCTTGAGGGTTCAGTTATTTCTCTTTTTTGAGGCCCTAGATTTTTTATATTTGTTTTTTCCAAAATCTAGACTTAGTTTTTCAAGAATTCAGGAAATTTCCACTAACTTCTTCTGTAGGTTTCAAGATTTTTAAATTCAACCCGCTTTCTAAATTGTGAAGATTTTATTGGAAGCTCTAAAATTTAAAAAAATATATACTTTTAGATATCTAGACTTATATTACCACGTAGTAACGGTCGCAACCATTGTCTTTATCAAAAATTTTACTTTGTCAAGTTTCTTTTAAGCAAGTTTTGTAAGTTATTGAAAACCGCGAGGCGATCAGTAATTAAAGTTAATATGTATATGTAGGGTGGGTGAGTGGCCTCTAACACACCCTCCAATCAGTAAAACATAAGCGAGGATTTTAATTAAAAGATGTAAATCATAAATAAATATAACATTATTGCAAAATTTAATAGATTTATTTAAACAAATTTTGAAATTTAAGAAAAATAGGACATAACTTTTCAAACAAAAGTTAGAGAGACTGAAAAACTGAAAAAGTTTTATTGATATATTTTTTTGTAAAGTTCTTAATTTAAAAATGTTTTTGCTTATTGCTAATCAACTATAGAAGCTAATTGTCTAATTCAAAATTGAGCAAATTATTAAGAATAACCTTATAGTTTTCGTGAAAAATATAGGGAAAGTCTTATGATGGCCACATCATCATTTTAATAAATTTTATAATAAGGTAGTGTAATTAATAAATTATATATAGTACTCTTAACCTACCTCACTAAATTATTTATTATTCTGGCCTACTCTTGACCTACCCCAAAAATTATATATTATACTAGCGTACTCTTGGCCTATCCCAATAAATTATACCTGGTGTTTATTAAACATACGGCAAAAATTAAAAGGGCTGTTCCCTGTGCTATTCTAAGAATATTTTGTCCTTTGATGATTTTTGAAAACCCGTTTTGTTTTAAAGATACAGGGTGAAAAAAAAGCATAGAAGATTTTTGTAATTATCATATTATTTTCAATACAAAATTCTAAAAGTATTTTACCATTCCTATGTGTGCCTATTACTTGTACATATATGTTGTCTCTTGTCCCTACCATTGCATTTAAATCACCTAACACATATAATCTTCCTTTTACCTTCTCTACACTTTGTGTTAAGTAGTTTCAATTGTTTTAAAATTAAATCCTGCTTTGCATAATCGAATTAGAATTATAATCCTTCCTTCCTTTGCATAATATTAATAGCGAATTGTTTTATTTCATGGTTAAAATTAAAAATATCGCAATAAATTGTACAAGAACGTGATATCTTTCGGCACGGACATTAAAGCGTAATTAATTCGCTGCGTGGAAAACGCTTTAAAGCGTTGTAACTCGTGGATCTCGTGAGGCTAACAGTAGTTTATGGAATTATTTTCAAATGCAGTCGTTTCAGCACCGGTTGCCAGGCCAGTGACCACCCACTTCTTCCACCGTGTTACACCTTCTTCCTCCACCAGTCTGACAGGTTTTTAGCTCCTCCACTTCCTCAGACTCGAGAGGTATTTTCAGGAGATGCCACTTTTCTCCGTTTCTCCTCTGAGAAGAGAAAAGGCACGGCCTGCTCCAATTACGCTGTTACACTTCTTATTCCCCAATCGAATTCCCGGCATTAATAAATCGCCATCGATTCAACTGGGTGGTGGACCTGTGTAAAGTTGAGACCCGGGCCTGTGAGAAAATAAATAAAGCGATGAAGAAAAAAAAAGAGTCCCCACAGCTTGAAAAACCGGAATCCAGTCGGTAACTGGACTCCGCAGGTACGTAGGGACGACTTTTACGACCAGCGCTAACTGGAAACAATGAAGACGTTTAGACGGGACGATCCGAAAAATTCCTACTACCTGCGGCCGAAAAATGGGTTTTTTTCGGAAGAACTTTCACTAGTAGCACCACGGCTGGTTAATTATAAAATCATAAATTATCGATGTTTTGCCGTAGTCTAGTGGCTGATTCATCTTTTGTTTAATTTCCAAGAAAACGATCATGAGCGATTTGTTGTAATGCAAAGAAAGAAAAAAAAAACAAATGCACGCGGACTATTGTGAGGTTTTTCTGTGATTGTTATTACGTGAATTGAAACTAATTGGATAGTCTTGTTCAACAGACAATCGTCCATTAAATCTGGCTAATGGCTCTTCCGTGTTTCGAATAGGTAAAACGCAATTTGGCTACGAAACCATTACCGAAATATTCACATTAGAAAAAACCATTACATACTTGCATCGTTAGTGATTTAGTTTAATATTACTAATCGTGTGAGTTTATAACAAACGCGTAATTATTGAAAAAAAAATACTAATTTGAATTTATTAGTTTTTTAACTTAGTTTTTAATTAAATTAATTAACTGTTTTTAGTTATAGTTTGCTAAAAGAGTCAAAACATTTGCTAAAAGAGTCAAATTCATTGAACATTCAAATTTAAACTCATCTGTTAATATAAATTAAAATCGTTGAAAGTACAGAGAGAAAAATTAAAAACAAAACTGTTGGAAACTTCTTTCATCAATAAAAAATCAAAAATTTGCTATTGAAGTAAAAAACATTTTAATTGGAGCACCTTAAATCAACCGATGAAGAAAACAATACATTTTTTCCAAAAAATTAAACAAAAAACAATTCAAAATTGTAAACTTTCTAGAGAAGCATTTTAAAATTTGACAAATAGTTAAATATAGCAAAATTAAAAATAAAAAAATATGTTACAAGAAACACAGTTTAAACAATAGTTAGAAATTATCCTTTTAAAATATAGAAATTTTGTTAAAAAAGCAATAGAAAATTTGCTAAAAATTCGAGAACATTCTTGAAAAATTGATTTAAAATTGCTTTTATACGATTTTTTTTATTTAAAAAAATAGCTGACGAATTTCTAAAAATTAGTTTAAAATTCGTATAAAACGATTATTTTATTTGTAAAAACAGATTCAATTAAAGTCGTCAAAAATACAGGAAGGAAAATTTAAAAAACAACTAAAAATTTCTTTGAATCGTTGGGAAGTTAATATTATTATCGATATATTCCTTTTACCTTTCAGTGTAGGCCCTTTCCTATTCCTTAGCTATCTATTTTATGTATTTTTACTTCTTTTCTCTTGTTTGTTTCAATACGAGGGTAGATTGAATCCGGAATGGGCGAGAGATGGCGCGCGTATCGTGAAATTGTTATGATGGTTGTCAAGGCTAACCTATTTTAGGTAAGCTGTCAAATTGTCAGACACTTGCGTCGTTCCGTTTTTGTTTACTAGGATATCTTGTGAAGCAAGTCAGACACTTTTGCAAAAATGGATAAAAACGAATTTCGTGCAGTCATCAAACATTTCTGGATGGATGGGAAAAAGGCGACGGAGATACGAGATATTTTGCAGAAAGTTCATGGCACATCCACACCTTCATTTTCGACTATTAGTTTCTGGATGAGCGAGTTCAAACGTGGCCGTACGAGCACTAAGGATGAACCACGCAGTGGACGTCCAAAAACGGCCACAAATGAAGAAATGGTCGACAAAGTCCATGATCTCGTGTTAGCCGATCGACGAGTGAAGTTGCGCGAAATAGTAGAGACCACGGGCATCTCATATGAACGTGTGCAAAATATCGTGCACGAACATTTGGGCATGAGGAAGCTGTCGGCACGATGGGTGCCGCGTTTGCTGACTATGGACAACAAGCGAAATCGTGTGACCACTTCGAAAGAGTGTTTGGCCTTGTTAAAGCGTAATCCAACGGATTTTTTCCGCCGATTCGTGACCGTGGACGAAACATGGATCCACCACTACACACCAGAAACCAACCAGCAGTCGAAACAGTGGATTTCTCCAGGCGAATCTGCTCCGAAGAAGGCAAAGACTGTCCCATCGGCTGGAAAGGTCATGGCCACCGTTTTTTTGCGATTCGCAAGGTGTGATACACATCGACTTTTTGCAGAAGGGAAGAACTATCACAAGACAATACTACAGCGATTTATTGGATCAATTCAACGGCATATTGAAGGAGAAACGGCCTCATTTGCAGCGGAAAAAAGTGCTCTTCCACCACGACAACGCGCCGGCACATTCATCCCGAATCGCCAATGCTAAATTGGTTGAATTGGGCTACGACCAGACCTGGCCCCGTGCGACTTCTTTTTGTTCACGAACATGAAGACTTGGCTCGGAGGCAAGCGCTTTACGTCAAATGAGGAGGTCATCGACGCCACTAAAGGTTATTTTGCAGAGTTCCCGAAATCATATTTTTCTGAAGGCTTATGCAAGGGTACTATGTTGAAAAGCAAAAAAAAAACCTGTTTAATTACTGCGTTTTCTTGCCCATTCCGGAAACTTTTCAATCTACCCTCGTATCTTCCTCTGTCGTTTATTTTTCTCTATTTTGTGGTCTCACTCTTGTCTTGGTCCTTCCTTTCCTCTTCTTCCTCTCGTTCTTGCTTCCCATACCTGTTTTGTTTTATTGGTGCTCTTCATCCGTATTAAGGATCATTCCCACAAGCTAAGTTGTTTATTTTCAATAAACTTATCTATTGCTTCTATTTCCAATTCTACGCATATTTCTGTATTCCTTA
The DNA here is from genome assembly GCA_963969525.1 of Ontholestes murinus. NCBI lineage: Eukaryota > Metazoa > Arthropoda > Insecta > Coleoptera > Staphylinidae > Ontholestes > Ontholestes murinus. Next base: position 62,110 of record CAXAKX010000606.1, on the reverse strand, counting down.
TTCTGTCTCACTCTTCTCAAATATTTCATTTATACTACCTGTAGTCTACTTTTGTCTCTCTTCGTTATATTCCACACCTCAGTTCCATTTGTTATAATCCGTCTGTATATTATTTTATAAATATTAATGTTTTCTTTTTTGATAATCAGTTTATTGTTCATTGCATAATATGTCCTTATCCAGATGTGTGTTCCATATATTCAGGTTATATTGTAGCTTGTTTTTGTTTTCTACTAACACTACTACATCGTTTGCAAATGGTCCTTCTGATACTTGAATCCTTTGCATGATTTGTATCCTATTTTGTCTTAATAAATCCTGTTTTCGCACCCTTAATTATTTCATCCAAGTATTTATTGATTAATATTGGGCTAAGTTCACCTCCTTGTTTTATTTCATTATTTGTTTTAAATATGCTCGAGTTTTATCCCTTGTATATTATTGCATTACTGTTGTTATTGTATATATTCTGGAATAATTTGATTAACTTGTCTTCTCTTCCTCTCTCTTTGAATATTGCCCAGAGGTTATTTCTTGGTATCATATCCAACGCCTTTCTAGATATGTGAATCCTAGGTATGTATTTTCATTTCTTTTAATCCCTTTCTCTGTATTTTGTTTTTATTGTGAATATGGTGTCCTATGTAGACCTTCCTCTTCTACTTTTATGCTTCATCTAATGTCAGGTCTACTAATGTTGTGATTCTATCGATACTATCAGTTATACCTCTGTAATTAGAGCATTTCGTCCTATCTCCTTTTTTCTAAATCGGTACGATTAATACTATTTCCCAATCTTTTGGTATTTTACATGTCTTCCACTTTGTTCAAAACCTTTAGTAACTTTCCTTTTCCTTTAGGTCACATGAACTTTGCCATTTCTGCAGTGATTTGATTTTCATTTCCCTTATGCTTTAAGTAATTCCTCTTCATTATTTTTTCCGTTTCCTTTTTCCTGGTATCCTTGTCTCTGTTTCCTTTTAGCATTGTATAGAAGAGCTTTCGATTTCCTCTTTCCCATGCCCTTTTCCTTGCTGTTGCGACCGATTCTCTTACTATTTTCCTATTTTCTTTATATATTTTTTTAGTTATTAAAATTTCTTAAAAAGTTTACCATGCAGCTACTGGAGAAGTGCACTTCGTACACTTCTCCAGTAGCTGCTTCTGTTGTTTCGTATGATTGTTTACTGCTTATCGCAGAATCTTCATTTTGTTCGTACACTATGATTAAAGCCTCATAAAATTGAAATGTTTGAAACACAGTTGAAAACTTTTAAAATAATTTACGAACCCCGTTGGAAATATAGCAAAAATTAAAATTAACACAGATTAAACAATATCTGAAAAGTAGCTTTCTGAAAAATAGAAAATTTCCTTTGAAATAAAAAATACAAAATTTGCTAAAGCGGTCGAAAATATTCATAAAATTTTGAAACAGTTGAAATCTCAATTTAAAATTAGTTGAAAATTAATATAGTAGAAGACTGTATTTTATTAGTAATAACAAATAAAAATATAAATTAAAATCGTTGAAAATACAGAGTTAACAGTTGAAAATTTCTTTCAGTAGTTGCAAACTAATATTCTAAAAAAATATATTATTAGATTATATTATGAGTTTAACATTTTTTTTCAACTACAAATGAAGATCAAGTTAATATGTGCTGACAATAATTTCCCACAAAAGTGCATTCACAAGATTTTTCCTAAATGTGAATAAATTGTTAACCCATTCAAGGACTTTCCCTTAATCCACGTTTTTTTCCCTTTAGTCCCCTGAAGGAATAAGGATTGATAATGAGTGCTGGAAATGTATAAAAGTAGAAAATAAAGTGTGAAGAACAGTGTTATTTATATTGAATTTTTAAATTTACGAAACTCAAAAAGAAACATCGCAATTAAAAACAATTCTCATTTCTTAAAAAAAAAAACAATTGAAATTTTGGTATACAAAGAGTTTGAATTTGTTGTAATTATAACAAAAATAATTTAAAATTAAAATTTTTTGAATCATTCGTAAAATAAGGCAACCCATTATACACCACTTAATTTATGAACACGATTGTCCACAATTATTTCAAAATGGGGCAATAGGTTTAAGGTTATCTAATTGATTAAAACATGTGGAATAAATTGAAACACAAAACATTATTTATCTAGGGATAAAACAATACTAAAATAGAATACCAGTTCATTAAATGTGACTTCATAGCTTAAACACAATAAATAATGCTAATGTAATTAATCATAAGGATTGTGGCGACCGTTACTACGTGGTAATACATGATAAACACTTAACAAACGCACTTACTATGTTTTAATCATTAAAAATTTCTTTGTGGTTAAAACAGTAAGTGCGTTAGTCTAATGTAATTATGCTATTATAATTCATATTTTATAATCAATCTAACCAGCAGTGTAGTGTAATTTGTGTCTCAGAACTTGTTTATTTTCCTTGACAACTGTTTTGTTTTTGTTTCCTTAATTTCAATTGTTTTTTGTATATGTTTAAATATTAGATTAAACCAATTGATATTACATTAAGGAAACTGTAAAGATTTAACATTCTGAAATAGCTTTTTTTTAATAGTTTTTAACAAACGCAAATAATTAAAATTTTGCCACCAAACTTATAAAAAAAATATCATACAATCGACACAAAAAAAAACATTTTAAAATATGTGAACTATGAATTAAAAATATTTTTAAATATAAGTTCCTAAATCTGTTTTTCTTTTATTTTACTAAAAACAATTGAAATTCCACTCAAAATTGCCGACAACTTAAAAATGGCATATTTTTAAATTTGTTGGAATTTTATCAAAAAATTAAAATGTAAAAATATTATCGAGAAGAAAATAGTTTTAAACTTCTAAAACAAGCAAGAGAAATATAGTGAGAAATAATTAGAAAAACCAGATGTAAATTTATTAAAACCAACTTAAACAAATATTTTTAATTATTAAACAAAAGTTATAGTAACTTGGGAACTAAAAATAGTTAAAAATAGTTGAAAATGATCAGCTGTTGATCGAAACTCGAGTCACTTTTTAAATAAATAGTGTGATATCAACAAAGTGAGCTTTACTTTAAAAGTTTAAAAGTCTCTAAAAGACTAATAAAATACCAATTTTTCAAAAAACAATGTATTATTTGGTCATTTTAATATTAATTATTTATATAAATCAAGTGTATAATTACTATATGGACTTATTATTATTAATATTTACATTACCTTTATTACAAAAACCCCTTATTTATTACAGATGATTATTTTATGTTTATTATGGATACCATAATGTTATTGCTGTGGTTGTGGAATTAGGTCCCCATGTTACACATTTATACACTTTGTAATATATGGAAATCATTTAATTAACACTTGGCTTGTCTTACTATTATATGTAGATTTTGGTTTAAATTTAATAAATCTACTTTGTGTTTATTCGGTTGCATAACACATTGATATCAAAATTTCAAAGTATTAACACATTGCTTAAATAATTTAAATAATAAATACAACAGTTTATTAACGACATAAATGTGTAAAGTGTTAAATAAAAACAATCAGAAATCAGTCTTTAAAGTAATAATTGATTAATCATTCATTTAGTTATCTCTCAAAAATAATTAATTAAATCATTTGATTAATTCACAATAATTATATAATAATTGAAATTTTGCAACGACAATGGCAACATATGTCATAAAAATATGTTTAATAAAAGACTATTTGCTTTATTTAAGCATTAAATATACAAAATAATAATGCTAAGGGTATTTTAAAGCAGTATTTATGATGTATAATCAAGGGTTAGAGTGAAAGATCCTTTGAAGAGGTGAACTCCGCTATATCTCTATATCTTTATATTTTGTAATTTTTTTTAAATTTAAACATTCAATACACAAATTGTACTAAAGGTATTCTGAAGCAGTATTTATGGTGTATAATCAAGACTTAAAGTGGACGATAGTTTAAACAAATGAATTCCTCTATGGTTCGAGTATATTTTTATATTTTATAATATACATATTTCATATTTCAAATAATAATCAAAAATAAATTACTATATTTCGTAATATCAAAATGTAAAAGTTTTAAGTGTCGAAGTGAAAACAAAAAATGGAACAGGTACATTTCTGTGTTAATTTAAGATTAATATCAAAGTTAAAATAATTAATTTCATGATGGTTGTGACCGTTACTAGGTGGTAATCCAAATTTAAACACATATTGAAACACATACTATGTTTTTACCACAATTAATTTATTGTAATATGGTTTACATATATACACAAATCACGACTTAAGTTTCGACCTGTTACAGTCATTATCAAGTGAGTACAAAAAACTTAAGTCGTGATTTTTGTATATATGTAAACCATATTACAATAAATTAATTGTGGTAAAAACATAGTATGTTTCAATATGTGTTAAAATAATTAATTTTTATCACATATTAATACGTGAAACACATTTATAATATGTCGAAAAGTATTTATTATTTATTTAAATATACACTAATAAAAATAACTGAACTATTATTTTTGTTCACACTGTATAATTAAAAAACAGTTAGATTAGAGAAATATTAGAATCCCTACTGCAAGTCAATATTCTTCCGTTATTCACTTACGTATAGTAAATATAATTACCAAATTTATTAACTAAAGGATTTTAATACATTTTAATATAACTACCATTAGTTTATCCACAAATGTATGATCTATAATATAAATAAATCTTGATATTTATAAAAATAAATCTTGACTGAATAAATTATATTACCTATAAAAACTAATACTTTTTTAAATAAAAATTGTTTTAATTGTGCGCTTATTACGTTACTTATTACGATGAAAACCAATTTCCAAAGTAAGCGTATTTAAATGCTGGGAAGTTTTGTTAGTATCAATTTAGGTGTAAGTAAATATTCGATATTTGTATATCTATTTCTTACTTAATTTATAATCTTTTATTAACTCTATCATTCTTATAAATGTGAATTTGTGATTGTTTTATTTAATATTAAATGTTTTTATTTAGTGGTGAGAACCACAAAGAAGGGTTTTTAATTAATATCCTGTAACGTGAATAAAATACTCTCATTAAATTTAAAACCTAATATTGTTTGTCTAAATATGTCTGAATAAGTAATATGTGTTAATATTTATTCTATGATATATATTTTGGTAAATATTTAATCACTAATAAAAGTCTGATTCAAATAGTTAAGACGTCCTTAAGATTAATTATAATTGCAGGATAAAAAATTGTAATGGTTCTATTATAGGCAACTTGATTTGCAAATAATTTAAATGTTTTTTATTTAACGTTTAAAATTGACGTCGAAATTTTCGTAATGTTTATATGCGTTATAAATCATCTTTATTAACACACTGGTTAATTGTAAAATTGTTTGCATTTGATAGAGTGCTGGACAATGACAAGTGATCATTAATTGATCAATTGTATAGTTATTTCTCAAAATAATCGATTACTTAATTAATACACAAAATCAAAAATCCATTTCATAATATCAAAATATCAATATTATAAATGTTATAGTGTAAACTAAAAATAATGGGACACAGTTAAAACGTACTTTTCTTCACTTTAAATTTACAACTTTAAAATTTCCTTATATTTGATTAAACCGTTAATTTTATTATTTTACCAAATGTAATTTTAGTTTTTAAGGCTTTAATTATAACAACTTAATTTACACATCAATATTTCCGGTGTTTTCTTATATTACGACAATTATTGAATGTATGCCTAATTGAATATAAAACCATCATTTTGACATTTTTATTATAAAGCACACATTCTAGTAGTACTAGTAGTAGTGTTAGGCTATCGACCACGTGGTCCTTCTGCCATGTGTTATTTGTGTATTTGTGTGTGTGTAAATGAGCTTGTTACTTAAAGGATCGCCCCCGTCACTCTAAAGCACTATTAATTGTATCCCAATGGTGAATGGTATCGGTCACCCATCCAACTGCTAACCCGAATCTAAAAAGTACATAATGTTATTTATATTACTACTATTTATTTTACAGAAAGTTATTGTTTCCCTGTCAACAACAACCACGGACAGGTTTTGAACTATTTTAGGTCTCATCAGTGCATTAAAATCTAGTGCAACGCTTAAGGCAATAGATGTCACCTTGAAGGTTTCTCTGTATTCAATAAATATCTGCCCGGGTCAGTAACTGGATGGATGACCGCTACCTTTCGCTATTGAGATACAATTCATGACGCTTAAGAGTGACGGGGGCTTATTTACACAAATATAAATAAACAACAGCGCGGCAGAAGGACCACGTGGCCGAGAGCATGTTAAGGCGTTCTTACATAATAATCAAAATATAAATTTTAATTAAATCATCATTGACATTTCATAGAGTAAAAATTAAGCATAATTTAGATGGAATTTATATTTTAAACCGCAATATTAAAATTTATTAAAAATTAAAACATTTACAAATTGTATTATAGGCAACTTTAAATACACGTCAATAATTTCATGTGTTTTTCTTTTGAGGTTATTTCGTGCGTGGTATTGAATCCTTTTATTATTAAAAATGGAAAACGACGATTTTGGAATTTTTATCGACACCGGAGGTAACTTTGACAATAAACCGGCTTTAGAAGAGGATTCGGACGATACCATTGAAAGTGGTAGGTAAAAATTGTTCAAAATTCCATATGCTTGACATTTTCAAAATAAATCACTTCTTTCTTAAATTTGTGCAATTTGAATTTGGTTGATTGAGTTACTTGAAGATAATAATAACTTTGATTAAAAACACTTAAAACCTTTCTTCACTATTTTATTTTGACCAAGATGTACATTTCGGACACAAAGTGTCCATTATCAATGGTTCGATACAAATTACGATTAAAGTTCACACATTCTGCTCTGTTATTTTCCATATTAATATATTCTAAATTATAATTCGTATATCGATAACATGTGAGTAGAGTTTTGACTTACAAATGGTCATTGTTGACAATTGTTTCATCACACAGTAAAAATCGTAATTTATTCAACCACTTGACATCTGCCTGATGAAGCCACTGTTTGATGAAACAATTGCCACAGTGTTTTGAAATTACAAACTTGTGTAAATTCTCTAAACTTTAGTATTTCATTAATCACATATACAGGGTGAGTTTTTTTAGATGTTCTCGATGATGATCTTGGAAACTATAAGAGATAGAGAAACGGTTAAATGGGGAAAGAAGTGTAGATTTACGAGACGAATAAAATTCCATTTTCAAAGTTTTCTACACTTCTTTCCCCATTTAACCGTTTTTCTATCTTTTATAGTTTCCGAGATCCCCATATTTTATCTGAAATTTCAGCAAGTAGAAGCCTTCTCAATCCAATTAGAAATGTTTTAATTTTTTTTTTTTTTAAACTAATGTTAAAGCATATATTATATGTGAATATAGTAAGAACAAGTACTGGTCTTGGTGCTTCAAAATTAAGTTAAGTATATAGCTATGGGTGGAAAGGGAAGGGCTTTCAGTCTTATGGAGGGTACAATGATTGGAGGCTTTAGTTCCCACAAGGGAGGTTAAACAAGGAATGAAAATAGATTTAGGTTGTTCAATAAATTACCTAAATACTTAAAATACATTTCTTAAAAAGATGAATTTTAAAAAGTGTTATAAAACTTCCTAATTAAACAAGAATTGTATTCAATTTCAGAATACCTCAATTAGAATAGTGTAATAGTTGTGGATTGTGACTATATTGTAGTTAATTCAAACCATGCATACCGTCATGTACTTGCTCTAAAATAAATAAATTATAATAAATAAAAAAAAAAACTAATTCTTCACATGAACAGTTCGTAGAGGTAGTTTGTCCAATTTTATGGAGATGAGTTGGTAAGGAATTATGAATATTATATAAATTTATTTAAACTTTAAACTCTGTTTTTGATAATTAAACATTATTAAAATTCTTTAAAAATCTGCAACATTAATTTTTGCTGTCTAGGTAAATTTGTTAATATGTGAATATGTTGAGAGGCCCTCGTGCTGTTTTTTGCCAAATTACTATTGTAATTATCAGTTTCTAGCTGCTCATCATGATGGAGTGCTTGAATTTATTAATCACTTCGATGATTTAAAACAATTCTATTTACAACAAACGACTTACAATAACAAATTACTTACGCTAGGCTCTTGTTTTGACAGTGCAAATGACAAATGCTCTTGCTTGCTTGTTAACGATTGTGTTGATAATATAATTCTTCTTCCCAGTCTTTTCTGGCACTCCTAATTTATTTTGGGGGTAATATTTGGACCACTGTGATTGGCCTTTATATTTCTGCAACTCCACTGTTTTTGCCCTGTTACCACTTTAACCGGTACTTTAGAGATGAGCTTTCATCTGACCTTAATCACATGATTGCTGGAAAGTCCAGATAATCACAATTTATCACCAGCCGCGTTCGAAATCCATACAATAAGATGGATATCTACCCCGAACTGACCAGCATTTACAACCCAAGTGGATTATTCTTTTCGGAGAGCTGGCATAATTAAGACCGAAATAAACTTAAACAATGAATTTACTACTTACAATGCAATTACTGTGGCTTATTTATGGGCCACAACAATCAATCATGATAGTGTTGTATGTAGAAAAGAAATATGTATGGTAGGGGTGTGGCCTCTAGCCAGTCTCCAATCAGTAAAATATACAAAATTGATTTTGCAAATTATAACTTCTGGATCTGGATTGAGTTTTCCAAGAGTAGGCCCGTTGTTGTTATAACTTTATGCTAAACGAAATACAGATTTTCCTTAGAAATGTGGTCGCTTTGGAGAATTTAATATGTGCAATAACTCTTAGTTAATATTTTCAATAAAACAATTTTCAAATTGAAATAAAACAACACAGTTGGGAGGGTTTCACATTTATTGTTGAACACTGCAACATGTTTCGCCACACAGTGGCTTCATCAGGCAGATAAATAATCATTATTCATCTGCCTGTGTGGCGAAACATGTTTCAGTGTTCAACAATAAATGTGAAACCCTCCCAACTGTGTTGTTTTATTTCAATTTGTTACGGAGTTTCATCATGTATCGGCCACTTCAATTCAATATCATAAACAATTTTCACATACATATTTATATACATATTTGAAAAATTCAATGTAATAATTCTGAAAATTATTAAACAAATACAATAACTTTAAATTTTACAGACAGAATCATCAAACAGGTTCTGAAGGAGTACAGGGAAGAGAAGGCGAAGGAAAATGCGTTAAAATCAGCAGAGGAACAACAGTTGACAATATTTGAGAAGTTTTTCCAAGAGATGGGATGGCATGGACCTGTGCCCTGCGAAGTAGACACAAAATTGTCAAAGAAGCGGAAACGTATAGAAGTACTCGTAGCACGTAAAGATTTGGTCGAGGATAAGCAGGGTGTGAAGGAGATTTTGAAGAAGTCCAAAGTTTTACAGCCCGAATTCGAGGAATTACAAGCAGTACCTGCCTATAATGTCACTGAGAGGCAATTAAAGTTGCAGCGTGAGGTATGTAAAAAAAAATTTGGTAACACTTGTCAATTAAAACTTTTAATTATATTTTTAGTTCTTTTTTGTGAGAAATACAATATTCTAACATTATAGCTTATTTGTTTTGGTTATGATTAATTATTTTTATTTTTTTAAACAAATTTTAATAAACTTACTAGATTAGATGTGGAAGGTATTTTATTGTATACATATATATTTTGTTTTGATTGTTTAGTTGTTAATGTTCAAATTTTTTGAAATTGATGTATTATTTAACTAAAATATTTTAAACATTAATTATTGTTCCCTGTTAATTTTTGGATTTTGGATCTCATTAACATAGCGCAGTTGGAGACAGGTAATCGAGATTTACTTTGGAGTATTTAACTCTCTGGGTTAACCATCAATTACGATTACAATAGATGGATGGCACCTTTATGGTAATATTGTAAAATATTTTAAGTACTTTTCACTTGATGTGTTTCTATTGTTACTATTACTATTATCTTCTGTATCGATTAAGAAATTACAATTACAATAGATGGCACCTTTATGGTAAAATCGTAAAATATTTTAAGTATTTTTCACTTGATGTATTTCTATTGTTATTATTACTATTTTCTTTCATTAATTTTCAAACATTTTAATCTGTTTAAAACTTTTATTTAGTATATTGATTTATTTTCTGCCATTAAAATTTGTATGTTACTGTTTGTGGTTTTTCTCATGTTTTAATTTAAATTAACCAAATTCCTTCTTATGTTTTAGAAAGAACGTGATAAGACTAAAGGTAAAATGTGGTTCAATTTGCCGGCAACAGAAATGACAGACGAAGTCAAGAAAGACCTCGAAGTGTTAAAGATGCGTTCGGTTTTGGATCCCAAGCACTTTTACAAGAAGAACGATGTTAAGGTGTTGCCGAAATACTTCCAGGTAATGACATCGATATTCACTTCATAAAAATATGTGACACTTTGCAATGTTTTATACCACAATTTAAATATTGAAAAGTTTTTTTTTCATTAACATGAGTTACCACAATAATTCATCTGATTGTATATAATTATTTTACTCTATTTAATAATAAAATATATAAAAGTCCTTTAAGTAGTTGTAAAAAATTGATTAATAATTAAATTTACGATATTTTTGTATTTCTAAATTATTACTTTCTTTAGATTGGTACAGTTCAAGATACTCCACTGGATTATCATGAAAGGTTAACCAAGAAGGAACGAAAGAAGACCCTTGTAGATGAGTTGCTCGCCGATGCTGAATTTGTGAAGTATAATAAGAAGAAGTATACAGAGATAGTGGCCGAGAAACAGAAGACCCATTATGCGGCTTATAAACAGGCAAAGAAATTAAAGAAAAAGAAGAAGAAATAGAATTGATCTTTGTGGAGATTGTAAAAAAAATAAAATATAGATTTTTAAAAAATAGTTTACTCCTGTTTATGTTTATTATTATATTAATTTTGAGTGGATGAAGCTGAGAGGAGTTCATGCAGCTGTGATGATCTTCCACTATAACACCTATTTCTGGTAGATAGTGAGAATCATCACCCTTTCTTTCTATTTGCCTTAATTTCATCTTTGATGAGATTGGATTATATTTTAATAATAGTTTTGTAAACAGGTGGTAATCTGAAAGGGTTAAGTCTTGACTTAGCTCATCCATAACATTTTCTCCATACACATCCTTCAATTGACGATGAATATCTCAACATTTATAAACACTCGCATAAACAGCACAGTCAACAGAATATGTTAGCCAGTGCTACAGACTCCTACTACTAAATAAACATATTGGATGCAAACATGTACTTAATAAAAAACATATTAGTCTGAAGCTTAGAACTGTAAATAGGAAGCAATCATAACAAAAGAGAAACATTAATAAATCTAATATTAAATATTATGTTTGGCAAACAACTAAAAACTTTCAGGCAGAGATTTGTATAAGCTGTAGAAATAATCTGTAAATATAGTTTTAGTTTATTAGGTGGAATAAGAAAGTGAGCAATTGATTAACCTTTAATATTATATATGACTAAGTATTTTGTTTTATTAATAGAATTGTAGAACAATTTAATTTTCTTAAATACTACAGCCTTAGACAAGTGGTGGTCTCAAGATAAAAACGAGAGGAATATTGTAAAGTAATGTAAATAAATAAAAATTGTACTTTTTATTTCTATAAATATTCTATAAACAATTAAAGTTATTACTGCAACCTTCATATGAATAGGTAACCTTGATGAATTTATATATAACATAAAAATGAAACCTTTGAATTCTCAGTTCTGTACTTAACGTAGATCAACTTAAATATATAACAAATTTCTTAATTTAATTTAACCTACACAGCGATACGGTAAAACTTTTATTAAAGATACCGTAAATATCTTGGCGCGAAAATTTAAAACTTTATTTATCAATTATAAATACGTAACGATTACTTTTATATAAAAATAGTCAGATTTGGTATTTAAATAAAACTTCGATTCCAAAAACAAGTTCTTTATATTGTCGAGTATTATTTTTTATTGATGATGTTTATCTAAGAGATTACCAAAATTGTTAATTTTTATTTGTGTTCTCATCAATATTGATAACACGACATCGAATTATAATATTTACTTATCACTGTATCATTAAGTATGTCGGGCATGCTTGCGAAGAAATTGGCCTTAATTACAGGTGAGTATTTCACAACTTAACAACCTTAACCTTAAAAACTTTACTAAAGTGCGAACACAGTACACTAATATAATAGTAAGGAAAGCTCGGCCTTTCGTACGTAACTTGCGAGTTCACCCGGCTGACACCGGGAGCGCTGTTGACGGTCTCCACTTGTCGGCTCCAGTCGGCTTTTATGCATCATTAGCAGAAGTGTAACGTGTAGTGTTTGTGTTAAATTCGCTGTGAAATTGTTATTGAAGTTGATTATTATAGCCATGCCGAAACGTCTTATGAAGTGCTGCGTTCCGGAATGTACGGATGTACATAGTAAAAGGCATCGATTTCCTAAAAGATATCCCGATGTATTTGATAAATGGTTGAAGCAAGTAAAACCGCTGAATTAACAAATTATGTCCATGGATGAAATGTACAACAAATTTTTCGTTTGTGAGGCGCATTTTCTTCCTGAAGACATTATACCAGGGTACAGGGAATTAAAAGTCACTCCGGTAAGTTATTTTTATGTAAACTAACCATTGATTTACAGGTGCAGTATTATGCAAATAATTATTTAATTTATTTTAAGGGAATTTTACCACTTAAAACCCCCATAAAATAAATTTCAATATTACTACATAGTATTGTAATATTAATATTTCATGAAAAATTAATGGATTTTTATGTTTTTTATACTAAATAATTACGCCCGCAACTAGTTCACCCGGCTCCCACAGGCTGTGCATTTGCGAGTTTAAACGGAAATTACATTTTTGATAATTACATTAACATAAATAAATTTGAACATTACTACACAGTAGTGTAATCAAAATACTTAATATTTCATGAAAAATTAATGGATTTTTATATTTTTTTATACTAAATAATTACGCCCGCAACTTTAGTTCACCCGGCTCCCACGGGCTGTGCATTTGCGAGTTTAAACGGATATTACATTTTTGATAATTACATTAACATAAATAAATTTGAACATTACTACCCAGTAGTGTAATCAAAATACTTCATATTTCATGAAAAATTAATGGATTTTTATATTTTTTTATACTAAATAATTACGCCAACTTTAGTTCACCCGGCTCCCACGGGCTGTGCATTTGCGAGTTTAAACGGATATTACATTTTTGATAATTACATTAACATAAATAAATTTGAACATTACTACCCAGTAGTGTAATCAAAATACTTCATATTTCATGAAAAATTAATGGATTTTTATATTTTTTTATACTAAATAATTACGCCAACTTTAGTTCACCCGGCTCCCACGGGCTGTGCATTTGCGAGTTTAAACGGATATTACATTTTTGATAATTACATTAACATAAATAAATTTGAACATTACTACCCAGTAGTGTAATCAAAATACTTCATATTTCATGAAAAATTAATGGATTTTTATATTTTTTTATACTAAATAATTACGCCCGCAACTTTAGTTCACCCGGCTCCCACGGGCTGTGCATTTGCGAGTTTAAACGGAAATTACATTTTTGATAATTACATATACACAAATAAATTTGAACATTACTACATAGTAGTGTAATCAAAATACTTAATACTTCATGAGAGAATAATTGATTCTTATATATTTTTGAAGTAATCATGCAACTGGCACGGGCTGTGTATTTGCGAGTTTAAACGGAAATTACATTTTTGATAATTACATATACACAAATAAATTTGAACATTACTACATAGTAGTGTAATCAAAATACTTAATACTTCATGAGAGAATAATTGATTCTTATATATTTTTGCAGTAATCATGCAACTGGCACGGGCTGTGTATTTGCGATTTTAAACGAAAATTACATTTTTGATAATTACATTAACATAAATAAATTTGAACATTACTACACAGTAGTGTAATCAAAATACTTCATATTTCATGAAAAATTAATGGATTTTTATATTTTTTTTTCAGAATTAGCGACTCGACGCGCGAGAATACTTCCAAGAACTTTTAAATGACAATGAAAAGGAAAGCACCCAATAAGAGGAAGAACAGGAGCCAAGAATGCTAGGAGTGGAAAAAATAACTGAGGAGGAATTAGCAATAAAAAAAATAAAAATATCCAGGAAAATTTACAGAACTACATGTTGGAGAAGACTCTATATGAACGTATGCCAAGTCAGGTTCCAATACATGATTACTACGTGGTGGTAAAACATAATTTTGTTCTGATTTTTTACTTGCCTCTAATTTACGACCAGCAGATACGAATCTGATAATTTAATTTAATGTCAATTGACCATAGTGCGCTCCGGTAGGATGGAGATTTTTCAAAACAATTTGTAATCTAGTAGACTAGAATATTACAATACCGTCATGAGGCCCTTGTGTTCTACATTTTATTTTGTCACTAATTCTTCCCATTTCAAAAATGATTGGCTATTAGCTCAAGAGTTATGCCCCTGAACTAAAATAAAAATAAAGGTGATGTGGCCATCAGTTTACTTTCTCCGATTTTATAGAATAATAGTTAATTATACTTATACAGGCAATTTTTTTTTAAATACTGGTGTTTGAAATATCAAAACTATGACTTTTTAATTTAAATTCGACATTCTTTACAATCTATTGCAACTATTATTATTTCATAATTATAGACCAAAAATGACAATACTTAATAGTTTTAAATAAAACATTTTAATTTCTTTATTATCTTTAATATTTTTGTAATAAAAATTAACAGATAAAAACATAAAACGATTAAGGTAAACAAATAAACTGTCTTCAGATTGTCAAATAAGCTTATGTTCAAGGTTTCATATTAATTTCTGTATCTATCAGTTTTTGAGATACAGCGCACACAGTTAGACTTTTATGTAGAGAATAAATGATGATGCCAATATTATTATTTTTACCGATTTGATGACATTCGTATAATAATTGTTTATATTTATACTTGCAAGGTTTTCAATTTAAATCATATATTAAATGTTGCCCATTTCAGCACTCTCCACAATTTTTAACAATATGTGCTTGCTTTATTTCAATTTAAAAACATCTTTTAGTTGGGATGGAAGATTTAAATAATAATAATATAATAAGTATAACTGGATATTTAAGTCTCTCAGGCATGCATGGCTTTGTAAGCACTATGGTGCCAACTTGAATACTTGTAATAGAGTAAGTGTTTGAAATGAAAAATATTAATATATGCTTTTTTATTACACATGCATATCCCAGAATGACCTTTTTCAATCAATTTGAAACTAGAGTGTCTAATCGATTAATTGGCTTTAAGAAACCACAATTTATTCAATAAAAACCAATAAGGATTTACCCTTGGTAAATGTATAGAAATACTGTTCTATTTCAATACATTTGCTCTTTACAATATAGAAGTTGTATGTTTTGCTATTAGATCTTTCAAAAGTTCTTGTTATGTGTTTTAATTTTAATGTTCATTGTACAAGTATATTAACAAATTCCGTGCCACGGCAATATTTGAAGATTTTCCGTTCAGCCCGCGTGGGGAGTATACGTCCCACACTTTAAAGATGAAAAAAGTCGTTTAAGACGTATGCCTTACATTTTTTCAATACTACAAAGCTGTAATTAGCAGAAAAAAGGAAACAAAATAATAAGTTTAATTTTGAAGGAATTATTTTAACAAACACAAGGTCGAACGTTTACTCTACCGGACGAGTTGCAAGTTCCATTAATAAAGTCCAAATGCATAAAAAATAAAGCATTTTACTTCAAATATGTTTAATATTATTACTTACAAATCTATTTACAATTATAAAGGCATATTGCAGGGAACCTTGTTGAAACATGGCAGACATAAATGAGACTTGTCTGGACAAATGAACAAAATGTTAAAACTTTTATTACTTTCTTATTTCAATGAGAATTAAAATTTCCTGGACGGAAAGTGCAGCAGCGGTCGTATATGCCCCCACACGGCATGGAACGTGTTAAGAAAGTTTCTAACAAGTTTTCAATCAAATTTGAAGATTATTACTGTTCCTAGTAAAATTAAATCTTTTTCGATCTGTATAATAAATGGCACGTATCAATTCATTGCCACTTAAGCGGCTGTGTGTGAGGACAGGAAAGGACTGGTAAGGACAGGAATGGTCCTCTCCTGTCCTATCCTGCCCTTTCCTTTTCTATCCTCTCATGTTCGGTCATTTCCTATCCTTTCCCGTCTTCTCCTATCCTTATTTGTTTGTCCTCTCCTGATCCGTCCTTTCCTATGTTTTTATTTCTCCTTTTCTGTACTCATATTTTAAAATTTGTTATCTTTTTTCATGTAAATATATTCTGCCGAACTGGGAAGAGGCTACAAAGAACTGGCCACCGAGGGAGGACCCATAAAAAATTCCTACGATTCTCTCAAGTTAAGTAGTGACCTGTGTGACGAAACTGAATTAATTAATTATATGATAATTTTTTAATATAACCTCAGGTGCATATATTATTGAGCAGCTACTACATGTTTATATGTTTCTTAGTGTCTGTTATTCAGCAATTATTTTGTTCTTCGCGCCCAATTTGAAACAAACATGCTACCCCCCGCTTAAATAATACCTCCAAATTGTGATCACAAAAAGTGTTACATTAAAATAATTCCAACATGGAGCATTAAATTTCAAATCGGTCATTGATTTGGTGGATTAGCTGTATAATATGTGCATTTGATTGTGACAATTTCTGATTAACATATTAATATTTTGTAAGGCTTATTAATTATTTCTAGAAACAAATATTGATATTGATTTAGTTTTATTTTTAGAGCAAGCTAAACGACTAAGAGTTTCCAGACGTTTGTTGAAAGAGCAAAGAGTTTTATCTGCTGGGGATTCATTCACCGGAGAAAGAACATTTCCTGTTTAATGCTTGAAGCCATCACTTTGTGATACATCTTGAATCAGGAACTTTAAATGAAAATACACTTCGTTGATATCACACTCAGGATTTATTAATCCTTTTTAATCCGCCTTGTTTTTGTATAAATAACGCCTAAGTTAAGTTTGTAATTTACTGTACGTTTGATAATCGCCTTTTAAAGGTTGAAACTATAGTCATGTAATAAATCCTGTGTGTGAAATCAACGAAGTGTATTTTCATTTAAAGAACATTTCCTGCGTAGGAATTGAATTACAAAAAAGAAACTGTTATAAATAGTTAAAACAAAGAACTTATTAATTTTTCTTTATTGTTTGTTAATGTAGTAGTAATTGCAGTATAAGATTACATAAATGTTTATTTGTTATACTAAATAGAAACAAACAATTTGTGTTTGTGTGTGTGTGTAAATGAGCTTGTTACTTTATAGGATCTCCCCCGTCACTGTAAAGAACCATTAATTGTATCCCAATGGTGAATGGTACTATAATTTCTGCATTTCTTTAGCTTTTAGTGATTAGCCCAAGGTGTGTATATATTTATAATATTGATGAAATATTTAAATTAAAAGTTGTAATGTACATTTAAAAATAAAAGTTGTGGAGCTCGAAAAATATATTTTTTCATGTCTATAGTTTTTTTTGTTTCTAAACCCTCTTCCAAAATTAATGTAAATTTTTAATTATTTCGTTCAAATATTAATTACATAAGAAACAGAAAACTGCTATGATTTAATAGATTTAAAAAAGGCGCCATACAATTACAGAAATCTTAAAGCATGAACCCAAACTTATTATTTACTGACTACAGAGGGAGCCAATCACAGTGTTCTAATGGCTTATATGGCCGTTTCCAGTCTATTATGGGTAGTAGTCTGTGAGTGCGAAAAGTTAATCTGTGGTGAAAATTGGTGCGTGATTAAATGCTACTATTTTATCAGTTTATCAATGTTTTTCTACGATTGTTCAATATGGGTTATCTTTGGACTTCAATGCAACTATGTTATTAATTCAGTAATGTATTCATATATTTGCGGAATGTGGATTGTCTTTGGACTTTGAAGTGTTGAAATTTGCAATTAATTTTGCACTTGTTATAAATTCTTTTAAGAATTGATGTAAGGAAATGTCGTATTAAAATTTTCAATTACACTATTCAATTTGTAGTGTGTTCTCACAATTTTTGTGATACGTGGTTTTATTTGAGTTAAACATGTTAATATTTTAAAGATCTACATATTTAGAATAACAATATCAATGTTTTTTTTTTATTAGACAATGTATTAAAGTACACACATTTAAAATAAAATTCCTTTACATTGTATACATTATAAATATAGTAGCCCTCCTAAATAAATACTGCATCCTTCACAATCCCAACATTCTCTCAAAATAGAAACGTCTGTTAAGTAACTCTTCATCAATTTATTAACTGATGAGGCTGTTATATGTTAATATATAATGTAATTCATATTCACTTGTTTGGTTAAAAAGTAAAAAAACACTTAAATTTTCAAAAACATTTTATTATGTTTTTTTTTAGATTGCAACAATTGTTTTGTCATACTGTGGCTTCTTCAGGCAAAGAAATGGTAAAAATAAAAGTTTGTGGCAGGTTTATATAGTACTGTGGGGGTAAGGGGGTTAAGGTATTATTCTTTTAAAGATTAATATTTAGTACATGCCTTCTGTTAAATGATCAAACGGACATTAATCCGTCACCACTACTAATTATTAATCTTTAAAAGAATAATACCCCAACTCCCTTACCCTCCACAGTACTATACAAACCTGCCACAAACTTTTATTTTTACTATTTCTTCGCCTGAAGAAGCCACAGTGTGGCGAAACAATTGTTGCGTTCTAAAAAAGGAATAATAAAGTGTTTATGAAAATTTAATAGTTTTTTACTTTAACCAAACAAACCTTCATCAATTAATTAACTCATATCATTCATTGTATAATATTTCAATTAACGCTTATATTTTTAAGGTAAATTTAGTCATTATGCAACGTTCTTATCAAAATATATCTACTTATTTAAGGGGTATCTTTATAAAAAATAACATGACATTAGTAAATAAATGAACGAAACATGTGTTGTTTTAATATTTACAATCATGCTTACACAGATCTACTAATACAACTATCTAACATTGTTTGTTTAACTTTTCACATATATAATGTATACATACAATCAAAGGAAATTAACTACTTCATAATTTGTATCAATTAAAGCCTTATTTCTGCTCTGTGTCAAATTTTAATTATTCGAAAGTTCACTTATTTTTCAGAATCTTTTGAATTATTTTTGAGGTAATTAATTTTGCAGAGATGGCACAGTATTTGTACATAATAACCCTGGAAGCATAATTTGGAAAAATTTCTATACTAATATAACGTACATTTATTCAATTTAGGTGGTGTAGCTTTGAATAAATATTTGACTTTTTTATTTAAAATAAAATAGTACATGTTGAAATTAGCTTTTATTTACAATTAGTAGTAGTAGTGTTTTTGGCTATCGACCACGCGATCCTTCTGCCATGTGTCATTTATGTATTTGTGTGTGTGTAAATGAGCTTGTTACCTTAAAGGATCACCTCTTCACCTAAAGCACCATTAATTGTAGCCCAATGGTGAATGTGACTGGTCACCCATTCATATTTACAATTAGTCACTATAGTTTTAACAATATCAGCCACTAAAATAAAATTATGTTAGCTTAAAACAAAAGACATTTATTCTTAGTTGTCATTAAAAGAAATATATACAGGGTTATTCACGCTATACGGCACGGAATATTGTGGCCAAAATACGTGACTTTCAAAAAGTTTCACTTTGGGGATATATGGGGGTCTATTAGGGCTACTTTTTAAAATTACTTTCATAATATACAGGGTGTCCCAAAAACCCTAAAAGTATCAAAGTTGTGTTTTTTTTAATGACACACCCTGTATTTTATTGCATTTTTGGATCCTTCGATCAAAATAATTGTGTGTTTTAATAAGGTTTTTATTACTTAAACCTTAAGGTTTTTGAAATAATTTGAATTTTGTAAAAATTTAACCTAATTTTCATGTTTCAAATACTTAAAAAGTAATTAAGTTATGCACACCAAATTTACACTGAAATGTAACAATAGATCATATTTTATTTTCCAAGTATAATAAATTTGACATCTTATACCGGGTGTAAATAAATTGGAATTAAACAAATGAGAACTTTAAATGGCTATAACTTCATTTATTTAAATGGAACGCTATATTTATTAATTTATCAGCAAATGCACGTTTTAATTACCTATCGAATGGTATTTATATTTTAAATGTTAAGTCTTCTCGTTTTTACAGAAAACGCCAAAATATTGTTTATTGCACCGTTTTAGTACTTTTTAAGTAAAAATTTTAATGTATCTAGTTTTCCATCGTATTTAAAAACGTAAAATAATTAATTTGGTCTGTTACTTTAGTTTAAAAAGCCTGTCTTTTGTTATAGTTGTGTTTTTTGCGTTTTTGTGTTAGATCGTTAGTAATCGTTATTGTTTGAACATCGTTGTTGCATTTAATAGTAAGAAATGAAAATTTACACAGATTTTCTTATACTGGGGTTTTTATAACTGACACTTCCAATTTCTTTAAATTAGTTTAATAGTCTCTCAAAAATGGCTGACTTAGGGTGATTTCTTTCGGGAAACCTTTAAGTATAAACTCGACAAGCCAATAAACAATTTTGAAGACATTCTCCAAGCATAAAGATAATGCCAATACCCCCTTCTTTTGAGTAAATCTTGATTTTTTACCAAAAAATACAACAGCGATGTTCAAACAATAATGATTACTAACGATCTAACACAAAAATGCAAAATAAGACAACTATAACAAAAGACAGTTTTTAAACTAAAGTGGCATAGTAAATTAATTATCTGACGTTTTTAAATACCATAGAAAAGTAGATACATTAAAATGTTTACTTAAAAAGTACTAAAACGGTGCAATAAACAATATTTTGGCGTTTTCTGTAAAAATGAGAAGACTTAACATTTAAGATATAAATACCATTCGATAGGTAATTAAAACGTGCATTTGCTGATAAATTAATAAATATAGCGTTCCATTTAAATAAATGAAGTTATAGCCATTTAAAGTTCTCATTTGTTTAATTCCAATTTTTTTACACCCGGTATAAGATGTCAAATTTATTATACTTGGAAAATAAAATATGATCTATTGTTACATTTCAGTGTAAATTTGGTATGCATAACTTAATTACTTTTTAAGCATTTGAAACATGAAAATTAGGTTAAATTTTTAAAAAATTTAAATTATTTCAGAAACCTTAAGGTTTAACTAATAAAAACCTTATTAAAACACAAACTTATTTTGATCGAAGGATCCAAAAATGCAATAAAATACAGGGTGTTTCATTAAAAAAAATACAACTTTGATACTTTTAGGGTTTTTGGGACACCCTGTATATTATGAAAGTAATTTTAAAAAGTAGCCCTAATAGACCCCTATATATCCCCAAAGTGAAACTTTTTGAAAGTCACGTACTTTGCCCACAATATTCCGTGCCGTATATCGTGAATAACCCTGTATATAATATTGACATTGAAAAATGTCAATTATAAAATTATAACTAGTAAAACAAAAACAATTGCTCAATTGTCACTTTTTTTTCGGACGTGAATTGTACAACACAACTGCCAAGGCAAATAGGTTTGGGTTAATTTAAACATCAGACAGTATTTAATTAACATATAATTCATAATAGATAGTCCAGAACCAGTAGATAATAATCTTCAAATAGAACTGCTGTTGATTTTTTGAGAGATTATACTATACATACATAAAATTGAGAAAACCTTATAACATAATAAGTGGGCTAAAATCAAGTATATGCCGAGGAGAGTTAACCAATGCCTATGAAAATGAATTACTGTTGTATCTAAAAAAGATACGGCTGAATCTAAAGCTAAAATATTCAGTAATGTGAACAAATTTTCGACTGTCAAGAGTATATCAATTTCAAGCATATTGACAGTAGAATTTTTGGGGCAATGAAGTATGAAGGTTAATTTTCATCTATGAGATATCCAAGGTAATGAGCTTTTGCTGCTCTCTTTAAAACCTCATTCTCTTCAACAACAGCAACAGACTTTCTAAAGAGATTCCAGATATTTTGATCGTTATATGTCCATAGTACTGGTGTCTCCTACCTCCGTAATTTCATTCTAAAAATAGAAATCCCAGATTTTCTTCAAGTCATATACATAGCTGGATATTGTAGTAGTAGTAGTAGTAGTGTTAGGCTATCGACCACGTGGTCCTTCCGCCATGTGTCATTTGTGTATTTGTGTGTGTGTAAATGAGCTTGTTACTTTAAAGGATCGCCCCCGTCACTTTAAAGCACCATTAATTGGATCCCAATGGTGAATGGTACCGGTCACCCATCCGACTACTGACCCGAACCAACGTTGCTGCACGTCAGTTCGGGGCCGTAACCGATGCGCCACCACCGGCGTGTCATAGCTGGATATTTTCTGTAAAATATTCAAAATTATAATTTTGTAGGGAATAAAGTGAATAAAGTTCCACAAGAAAAGGTGTTGGCAACTTGGCTGTGACATTTGGATTTTATTAAAAAAAAACACATACAATTTAGAGAAACATATGAAAACTTTATTTGAGTCGATAGAACGATCTATATAATTCAATGTTTAAAGATGATTTCATGTAAATGTTGACCGCGGCTACGCCTCAAATGATTCATACGCTGGGTCCAAAATTGACATACTCTCTCCAACATATCGGCCGGTATCTCACGAATAAATTCTTCAATATTGGCTTCCAGTGCGTCAACCGTTGCGGGCTTGCCCCAGAGACGTGAGCCTTAACATAGCCCCACAAAAAATAGCCCAAAGGCGTTAAACCCCACGATCTAGGCGGCCAATGGACCGGCCCCAAACGTGAAATAAACTGTTCACCGAACTCGCCTCTCAATTGGGCCATTGTTTCGTGTGCTGTGTGGCATGTGGCACCGTCTTGTTAAAACCACATATCAGACAAGTCCAGCTCTTCCATTCTGGGCAAAAAAATTTTGTAATCGTCGCACGGTAGCGCTCGCCATTCACAGTAACGTTCACGTATCCATTCAACCAGAAACGAGCTTCGTCGGTGAACAGCGCCCATTCACCAAAAGTTACCCGTTGTGGTAGGTCGCGTGGCTTCAATTCTTGCACCAGCTGTATTTTAAAAGGTTTTACACCCAAATCGCCCAATTGCTGCGAACGGCGCCGAATCGATAATTCACGGTCAGCACCAACACTAGCGGATACAGCTGCGATATTTTCCTCTGTCCGCACTCTATGTATGCGTGTTGGTGATTTAATGTCCAACAATGTAAATTTAGTCACAAGATTCCGAATAGCCGCCTCAGAAGGTCGCCCAAACTGACCATAAAGTGGAATAAGTGACGATGCACTTTCTTAACCGAGCATGAATTTTGATAATAAAATTCAATAATCTGCAATCATTGTTTGTTATAAGTTGGTTAAATTATAGACCAAACTGAACATGTTTGAGAGTTGACATGTCACAGGAAAATAGCTGAGCTGCCAAAAACAGTTTTGCCAAAAAGAAAGTTCCTAAAAAATCACCCATTAGTTTCTAACTTTAGGCTGTTCTACTGGTTCAATTAGTGTAAGTCCGTGCGTTCCGGGCTCGAATAGACCTAGTAGCTTTTGTCGCATAGTAAAGCGGCCTCATACACGATCAATATTTACATCAATATATTGCATAATATTTGACATTTTATAAAAGGTAATATTGAGCATTTGTAGAGCATATCTAAAGATTGTGCAATATATTGAGTCAATCAAAAACAGTTTTTATTGTGCAATCTAGTAAATATTGCCTCGTCTGTTGGCAATATTGCTCAATACTAGTTCAGTTCTGTGTTAACAGTGTTGGGATAAACATCTTCCATGGCTACTAAGGAAAAAGATGATGAAAGACAGTTCATTGATCGTGTAAAAATCGCTTAGAGAAGCTCAGATTCTCCAGCTTCACAGTGCCTTTCTGCCGAGAGACCATCAGCTTTCGAGCTTAATGGGTTGTAAGGCATTTTGTCGAGGTCGAACTTACAATCTCCATCTCCTCGTGGTGCCCATCGAGATCCGACTAGGCAGGGTCTTTGACACCGCTGTCTAGAGCGTTGTGTTGGGATGGATTCATACGGCAGTTGAATGTTAGAAAATGTGCTTGAGACCGAAAGGTAGGTAAGCGTAGATCACAAATGCAGTAGGCGTGGTGTGGTATCCGTTGCTACCTTATCGTGTCTGACTTTGTAGAAAGTAATTGTAATTAGTGCCGTGTTGCTTTGCCATCCGGATAGCCAGTTATGTCTTCATATAGTGGTACAACCATTGTTAAAGCGCATGTGCCACCCTAGGCGCCCATTGATTGTAGGGCGGCTGAGGGGGTGTACCATGAGCATCGTCACTAGCTCCTCGACTACATTACTGTAAATATCGACTGTATACAGGGTGAGTCGGGAGGAGCGCACCAAACTCTAGGAGTGTATTATACACGTGAAAATAATGTAAAAAAACTCATTTGTTCTTATCCGATTTTTATTTGTTTTCAAGTTATAGCATATTAACAAATAAACAAGTTATTATACAAAAAAAATTTCTTAATCATAGCGTTCTTTCAACAAATGTTCAAAAATACCGCCATTGACTTCTAAACATTTTCTGCTTCGTTTACGAAGAGCGTTTGTTGCTCTCCCAATTGATTCATTTCTTTCTTCTTTTATATGGGCTGCAGTATTCTCAATTCGTCTAATTAGTGATTCCCGTGTGTCCACTTTTATTTTGTAGACTTCATTTTTCATCCAGCCCCATAAACAAAAATCTAGTGGTGTGAGGTCTGGAGATCTTGCAGGCCAATTAATAGGACCTCCACGACCAATCCAACGCCCTGGAAAACGTTCGTCCAAATGTTGCTTGACTTGACGAGCGACATGTGCAGGAGCTCCATCGTGCTGATAGTACATCTGCATTCTAATATTTATAGGAACATCTTCTAGCAGGCCTTGTAATTCATTTTGTAAAAAATTGAGGTAGTTGCCTCCTGTGAGACGATTCTCCAAAATGATAGGGCCGATTAAATAACTGTCAACCATACCACACCACACGTTTACAGAAAACCGATGTTGAAAATTGCTTTCGACTGTTGCGTGGGGATTTTCATCAGACCATACATGAGAGTTACGAGTGTTGTTAATGCCATCACGGGTAAATGTAGCTTCATCCGTAAAGAGTATACTCGATACATTACGATGATTATTATTTATCCACCGACAAAATTCCGTACGGTTAGCGTAATCCCCTGGTTGTAGGTGCTGTACTCTCTGAACGTGATAAGGATATAAGCCTTGCTCGTGTAGCGTGTTCATCACTCTTTTTTGTGGAATTGCCAATTGAGTGGCAATTCTCCGTGAGCTAGTAGTTGCATCTTCTTCTACTAGATGCAGAATATTTTCTACTTCTACAAAATCTTGTCGAGTAGCGCGCTCAGATGTTATGTTAGCACTGGGAAGCTTACCAGTCTCGCACAATTTGTTGAAAACCCTAATAAATATGTTTTTATCAAGATGTCTTTGGTGTGGAAAACGTTCACGATATTCTTCAACAGCAGCTGTAGCATTTCCATTACAGAAACCATATACAAACACCATGTTTGCATATTCTAAATTTGAATAAGTATGCAACACTAACAATCACATTAATTCGAACTTAAACGTTCAGTTACTGTTCACCGTACACTGACAGTTCATCAAAACGTCAGAATTATCAAATGTTTATAAGCCTCGAACATGGCATACTTTGATAATGTTAAAATTCAGATAGAAGTGGAAAGCTAGATGAACATTTTTAATTACGCCATAACTTGAAAACAAATGAAAATCGGATAAGAACAAATGAGTTTTTTTACATTATTTTCACGTGTATAATACACTCCTAGAGTTTGGTGCGCTCCTCCCGACTCACCCTGTATAAGTGCGAATAAACGTGTTATTGTTTACTCTTCTGGACTTCTTGAGAACCACCCCCGTGAACCCACCACCAGCGTTCACAACCATTTTGTTGGGGGTTGTACGACGCGGTGAAGTTATCCATAAGATAAATATAACTTGTTCCTGACAAATTGTTTGCCTTTCGGGTGCAGCAATGGTATTACGTATCAGAAATAATTTCATAGAGTAGGTGGCTATTTTAGTCGGAAAATTTCTATCTATCGACTGGCTGCTTTCGACAGTTGAAATGGTTGGATGTCCTCCTGGAGACAAGGAGTTTGACTTTAAATGCTGATATAGTAGAGACATTTGTGTCAGCTAATAGATTTTAAATTGCTGGAACCCCTCACTGGTATACACTGTTGGGTATTCTGTATCTGTAAAGTAGATAGTTCTCAAACATCTTATAGTCTTCAGCCTGTTTTTGACGAATATTAGCATCGGTTTTGTCACCTTTCTAGAATTTATTTGACTGTTAGTTCCAATGCTTTTAAGGCTGCAAGTGAGTCGCGCCAGAGTTTTTGATTTTTCTTCTTTGTCTATTTTGTTTTGCTGTCTTCTTTTAATGTCGTATTTTTTGACTGAATAATGAAAGACCTTCGCTTATGTTATAATAATTTGAGGGTGGGATAGAGGACACCCACCCACCCTACATATGCACGTAAACTTAAACCAGAATTTCTTAATATTAAAACTAAAATTACTGACCTGTTTAAAAGTATATGTATTTTGTGTGGATGGCCTCTAACCCACCCTCCCATCAATAAAACACACGACAGAGTTTTAATGAAAGGAAATTAGTATATTAAAAGGTTTTTGCAATTAAAATCAATAATTTTCTTCACCAAAACAGTTGTTTTAATTAAAAACCCTCGTTTATGTTATAGTAATTGGATGGTGGGATAGTGGCCCACCCACCCTACACATGCACTTTAACTTAAACCAGAAGTTAACTATAAATTTCTTTATATTAAAACTAAAATTACTGACATATTTTACAAAAACAAAAACAAACATTGTGGATTAGATGTAAACGTAAATGTAAGGTGGGTGGGGGGCCTCTAACCCACCCTCTAATCAGTAAAACATACGACTGGGTTTGAATGAAAGAAAAATATAATATTAAAAAGTTTTTGCACAATTTAAATACATGATTTTCTTTCCAAAACAGTTTTTTTTAATTGGAAACCTTTGTTTATGTTATACTAATTAGATGGTGGAATAGTGGCCACCCACTATTATTAATATTAAAACTAAAATCACTGACCAATTTTACAAAAACAAAACCAAAATATTTTTCAAAAAAAAAATCACGAGACCAATACTTCCCCTATATACAGGGTGACTGATGAAAAACCTTTGGTGCTGTATCTCGCTTATTTTTGATCCGATTTGAATAAATAATACATCAAATTAAATGATTTTTAAAAGACTTTAATATGAACTGTACTGATATTTTTTCTTGCATCCAGTTTTTGACAAAAGACGATCAACTTTTTTTTTTCAAATTGCACTGTATATATATTTTGTACTGATCCGCAAGGAGATTTTTTTCTGAATCTAAATTTGTAAACGATTTTATCCATTCATCAAACCAAAGTCGAGAAATTGAGGATTAAAAAAAAAATAAAAATCAAATACCCATAGTAAACAATATAGCCTATTCCAAATGTCAAAAGTGACAGTGTCAGTCATTGATACAATACTGCAATGATTTTTAATAATTTTATAATAAAAATGTTGCAAGATTTCAAAAACTGAAAAACGATTTCTGTAGAAGCACAAAATTCTAGTACAGTGTTTGAAATATTGCAACATTTTAATTATGAAATAATTAAAAATCGTTGCAGTATTGTATCAATGGCTGTCACTGTCACTTTTGACATTTAAAATAGGGTCTGTATATTGTTTACAATGGATACTTGACTTCTTATTTATTTTTTTAATCCTTAATTTCTCGACTTAAGTTTGATATATGGATAAATTTGTCTACAATTTTATATTCAGAATAAAAATCTCCTTGCGAATCAATAAAAAGATATATATGGTGCAATTAAAAAAAAAATGTTGATCGTATTTTGTCAAAAACTGGGTGCGAGAAAAAATAACAGTTCAGATCCTATTAAAGTCTTTTAAAAATGGTTTAATTTGATGTTTTATTTATTAAAATCGGATAAAAAATAAGCGAGATACAGCACCAAAGGTTTTTCGTCAGTCACCCTGTATACTACAGGGAAAGTAATATTCTGGATTCGATGTAAAAGTATATGTAGGGTGGGTGGGTGTCCTCTAACCCACCTTCCAATCAATAGAACACAAAGTTTTGATGAAAGGAAATTAAAATATTAAAAGGTTTTTGCACAATTAAAGTCAATAATTTTCTGCATCGCAGTTTGGCTTAGCCGTAAACTTTTGGATATTTTGGTCCCTGGACTAGTCTACGCTAACGGGACACCCTGTATACAAAAATATAATTGTGTACGCCCAACGCACAGAATATTTTACGCTTAGATGATTATAAGTTTAACTAGACTTTAATTTTGTTTAGTGCAAATCATTAATAAAGCATCAAGGGAGGTTTATAACTATTTAATATTGATGTAAATTACGTGGAAAATTTCACTATTTTATACCCTTCAAAATTGCTCATTTTTACAATGTTTACACAAATATAACTAATTACGAACCTAATTTTAACCCTTGTCTTTTGGCCTGCAAAATATGTTTTTTTAATTGTTAATCATTACTTCACAATTTTCTATGGCGAAATGCACGTATTTTTGAAGCGGCACTTACCGCCCTAATGACCTCAGCCACCATAGTATTGGGTGGCTGGTCGCAACGGTTATTCCAAGAAGTGTTCTTCGGGTCTTTCCCCCCTGGACGAAACTGATTCTAGAACGAAATCGTTTACATCGGTTCGTATGATCGTTTGAGGAAGATCAGGTACAAAGCCTTTTAAAACAGGTGTTGAAATACCTTGATCGAAATTTTCTGATTGGTTTGTTTTTATTCTGTATAAACTGGTAAAACACGATTATTTTTTAAGGTGCTGGAGCAGGCATTGGACGTGCGACCAGTAAAATATTTGCCCGCGAAGGAGCGACGGTTATCGCAGCCGACCTGAGCGAGTCAGGTGCCCAGGAAACTGTAAAATCCCTTGGAGATGGTGACCATATCAGTTTACAGTTGGACGTGGCCCGCTCCGAGAGCATCAACAACGTCCTCGACCAGGTCCTCAAAAAGTACAAAACTGCCCCATCGGTGATCGTAAACTGTGCCGGTATAACACGAGACAATTTCTTGTTGAAGTTGTCCGAAGATGATTTCGACAGCGTTATTAATGTTAACTTGAAGGTAAGAACTAAATTAATTCATATAGTTATAGTAGTTGACCAAGTGTTTATCATCTGCATTTGGAAAACATTTTTGATGATATATAACATAATATATATATAATAAGTGATTAATGAGAAACAAGTATATGATATTTTTGATAGTACCAAACTGTTTGTTAATTGATGAGGCTATTATTGGTTTAAAATTCATAATCGCTTTTAAGACGGTAAGGTAAACTATTACGCATAAAAATGTATTAAAACTGGCTTGTAAACATTATTTGGTCAAGATTTTTACCGATGAATATGAGTATAACTCGTATGTTAATTACCAGGGCACATTTATGGTGATGAAAACCTTTGTAAACGCGCTAGTGGCGTCCGGAGCTAAACAGGGGTCGGTTATTAATCTAGCCAGCATTGTAGCCAAGTACGGAAACATGGGTCAGGCGAATTACACGGCCAGCAAAGCGGGTGTTGAATTGATGACCAGGACGGCGGCCAAGGAATTCGGAAAATTAGGCATCAGGTGCAACACAATTCTACCCGGTTTCATAGATACACAAATGACACGAGCTGTACCCGACAATGTTAAGGCAAAGTTTATGGTGATGATTCCAGCTGGACGTTTCGGACAACCTGAAGGTGCGTATTGGAGGCTCGTCGTTGTTAGTTTCTATCTTCCACTCTTACCTTACTTTTATAATTATTGTTTTTAGAAATTGGCGAAGTTATTGCTTTCTTGGCATCTGACAGGAGTTCATACATCAACGGAGCTTCAATCGATGTGACAGGAGGCTTCTGAAATACTTTTCACTATAAAAAAATATTAATGCAATATATTCCTTCGGTGGAAGGTTTTCTTATATTATATGTTATGTAATTAATTATTAAATTATAATTATAAAGTTATTTTGTTTATTCAATTAAGCCAGAAGATTACTTTCTCCCTGAATCAACTCGTAAGACTGATTGGTGGTCATTCAAATATGTTATTTCTGTATTTACATTAATTGATGTCCCTTGTTACTCTAAATCTTAAAAGATACCAGTTACCCATCAGATTACTAATGAGACTGCATTTTTGCTATCGCTTGTTATGAAAATACATAATTTAATATCAAAGTATGTTAGTAATATCTTAAAAGTAAATGTCGTGTTTTCTTTGTGCTCTTTTCAATAATCTATATTTTACTGTTGATTGAAATGTGCCAATCAACGATTTTACTTTGTTATCTATTATTTATCATTAAGGTTTGAGGTGAGTAATGTGAAGTATTCTATAGGGTGTTCAGGAAGTAGGGACGAATATTAAAATTCGATAGAACTAACAAAATTTATTGAAACTGTATTTTTTTATATAAACACATTACGTAACATCTTCCATTCATGTATAAAAAATGATATCCTCTATACGGCCACCGAAGGCCGCGCGGCAACAAGGAAGTTTCTTGATGACGCATTCACAAACATCTGGTGGGGTGCCGTTAATAACTCTTTAAATTGCATCCTTCAATTGATGTATTGTTATAATGATGAACTCTATAAAATTCCTTGCTTCACTTCATATATCGTATCTCAATGTTATTTACTAATCGATTTACCATTATAAGTAAATATAAAAATAAGATTATAAGTTAACATAAGAGTAAGATTAAAAGTAAACATAAGAATAGGAATAATGTATTACTATGAACGTCTACATGACGACCTCTTTTAAATGCATGTTATTATAAAAAGAGTTGCAGTAAAAATAGATTCATAAAATTAGAATTAGTCTACAAATAAAAATTTACAAATGTTTTATTGTAAATATAATCATTTACTCGTATTTGTATTATGTGTGATTAATTTATAAAATTACAATTCTTTTACGTTCTATATGTATGTTTGGTTGCCTGTAATTTCAGTAAGTCATAATATTACTATTTCCCCCTCCAATTATGCTAATTTCACCATACCCCCGCCAAAAATATTTGATTCTGCTTTCTGTTGTTGCAGTCTAGAATTTGCGTTGCAGTCTGCATATTGATTCGGATTAAAATGATTCATTCATTTCACGGAACCTGCTGATATTAGTTGTGTAATATTCCTTTTATCTAATGTCCATTTGTTTTTTAAAGTTATTAACTCAACATTAGTTCCATCAAAAACTGATCTACTCATTTTAATCCGTCCAAAAAGAAAGTAATAAAGATGTCTGCATTAAATCCGTAAGTACATTCAACAATCATTTTAAAATTGACTATATTTTTTCGTCGTTAATTTAAAAAAAGTTAGGTTAGGCATATGGTGGTAATGTTAGTCTTATTAGAACAGAAATTTAATGTATTTCATGTATTGAATGAAATTATATATATATTTAATATTCACCTTTCAGTGCCGAGGTTTACCTTACATGCCCTTATGACCGTTCGCACAGGATACTGAGCTGGCGAATGCCGAAACACTTGGATAAGTGTAAAGTGAATCATCAGGATGCAAAAGTTGCAACGTGCAATTACAACAATACGCATATTGTTCCAGAGACAGAATTAGCCGTTAGTACAAATATATTAACATATAATACTGTTATTTTATTATGGTTTTGTTTTATAGATACATCACGAAACTTGCAAGGATCGCTACAAGTTGGACACTTTCATTTATACACCAGAGGACTGTAACAGGGATAAATATCCTGTGAAGAATATTACTCTGCTTGATGATGGAGATGAGACTTGGGACGATGTATGTATTTACTTTTAATATATTATTTTTTACAAGTAAATTTCGAAAAAAAAAAGATAGTTTATTATTAAAATGAAAGACATAAAACTATGAAACTTATTTATTTATTTATTGATTTATTAGCATCTTTGTACTCCATCCTAACAAAATAATACAAAATTTATAATGTAAAACATGTAAATATACTCAAAATTTTTGTCGAAAGGAGGACGGGCGGATTTCTCTTCATTGAAAGTTCTTCCACTCAAACCCATTATTATATACCACTAATACTGCTCCAGAATACCTTCTGTATATATTTTAATATTTAGTAAAGCATATTTTGGTTGGTTGATTAGAAAGTAATTAAATTGTTCAATATTTTAATCAATGAGCGAAAGATAAATGAATAAAATTTAGGTATTAGGTAAAGTCATGTTGACAGAATATACACATAATTTTTACATATTGAATATCAATTAATTTAATGGAAATACTATTGTATTAAAAGAAGAAATTAGCTTAGGAGCTGATTAATAGCCGCCGGAAGAATTCCAACGAAAGATTCTTCATGAGAATAGGCTGAATGGGTCAGAGTGGAAGAACATCTCGAAGAAATGAACTCCGCCCGGGTCTCTTCAAATAAAATTTTAGTAATATTATTTATAGTAGTATGTATTTTTGAACAGAAACAAAGTACATGATTATTTATTTTATCCCAAATTCTAACAAAAGGTTTCTAATATTCTTACATAATTTTTTTTTTTTTGATTATCTTCCTGCATTTATTTTATATTGACTTGATTTAAATGTTTTGTTAATCGAATTTTTTTTTACTATTGTAAAAATCATTAAACTTACAGGAAGACACACCGACTTATGTGCCAGAAGAATATTGCAAGAACAATAAGATCCTTCGCAGATTGGATGTCGCATCTGCTGCTACACGCAGGAATTTTCGCCTTGAAGAGCGTATGCGTTTCCAACAGTTGGGCGATAAAGAAACAAAAGAACAGAATGAGGTTAGTTAATTGAATTAAATTTGACATTTTTCATTAAAATATTTTAATTTTTTAAATTAAAAAAAATATTTTAAAAATCAGATTTATTTAGAATGTTTTTATTTTATACTCGATATTAATTATTTATTACAACAATATTCTCAAAATTGTACTGATGTGGCAGTTCTTATGTATGAAATAATCAGTTGAATTTTTAGTCAGACTACTAAAAAGTAACAATAGTTTGTTTTTGGAATTTTTGTTTGACAGAAATCAGACATGATATGCAATTATATAGGTTTTATAATTAAAATCACTTGGTTTGTTTCACAAATATTATTTTATTTTCGACTAATTTAGTCAAGAATTCCTGATAATGGCAATAAGCCGAAACTAGTCGAAAATAAAAAAATATTTGTGAAACAAACCAAGTGATTTTAATTATAAAACCTATATATTAACATAATGTTTCACCAAGTGATTAATGAGAAACAAGTATATGATATGATATGCAAAGTTTGAGAAAAATAATGAAAGATAATTACTTTACTAGTTCCAATTACAGGCGTATTATTAAAATTGGTAGTATTTTGTTATTAATTATAATTTTTATTTATAACTATCGTGGTTTAAATATGTGTTCTTGTTTTGAATTAGAATTAACAGTTGCTGCTCAATGCAAAAGTGTATTTATAATTGTTAAATAATTTTGTAAGCAAATTAACTAATATATAACATTTTAGTTATTAACTTGTAAACAGTACATTTAATCATTTGAGTTGTTGATACTAGTTTTATTCTATTTATTTTAATTTTAAATTGTATTAATAACATATTTATAATTACCTTGTTTTAGTAATCATTTGTTTGTGTGATATGTAGGTTTACAATAGATAAGTAGAAAATTATGATTCATTAGTGTTAATAATTGTTTATTATTGGTATTAATTTCATAAACAAATTGTTATTTATTTGTTAAAGCCACCTTTAATCAATGTTGACTTTTAGTTATTGAAGGAGTTGATAATGGTTTTATTCTATTTTCGACAGTTTTTAAGTTGTAATCAGATGTTTAATAATTTTGTTGTAGGTTTACAATAATGTTCATTTTATTTTCAACAGGATCCATTCAAAGTTCCCCGTTTACCTGTCCAACAGTCACTTTGTGTCGCCCCTCAAGCCAAACCCAAACCCAACGATCATCTGGACATTCTTGATGACTTCAAGAATCTAAGTGTCAAAAATGAAGAGCCTGCACCAATACAGCTACCTTCAACTGGAGCCATAAAGAAATCCACCAGTGAAGAGTAAGTAAAAATATTTTAAACTAGTAGTTGCATTTGTGTTAAATAGAATACAAATTGGGTGTTTATTTAGAACTTCATAGAGAGTCATATAAAACATTATTTCCCTGATAATGCCCCAGCAGTTTTATTTGTACATATTATTACTTATAATAAATGTATTTGAATCAGAACTAATTTCAATAGGTTGCTGTTGAACTAGCGATTACAGAAGATTGGAACCATTAGCCTGTAGTTAGATGTGTGAGCTTATTAAAACGGGCTACTAATATAATTAGTTTTAAAAATAATTTAAAAACTTATTACATATTGAGAATTTCTGTCTGAAAGATAATGTCAAGTAAGTGGTCTACGATTTATTCCTTTATTTTTAAGATCGTCAATATAGGTA
The DNA here is from genome assembly GCA_963969525.1 of Ontholestes murinus. Classification (NCBI taxonomy): domain Eukaryota; kingdom Metazoa; phylum Arthropoda; class Insecta; order Coleoptera; family Staphylinidae; genus Ontholestes; species Ontholestes murinus. Next base: position 27,174 of record CAXAKX010000606.1, on the reverse strand, counting down.
ATAGAAGATATGTTTAAATTGTATACAATTATACAGTTTAATGTATATTCATTTTTTTTCAAGAAAAGCTAAAACAGTTCTTTTTATTATCTAAAATATAGCCACAACAATTGTTTGTCACGTTTTCTTATCATTTAAATTATCATTAACTTTCCTGTTTATAGGGCGCTCATAAAATCGTTATTTTGTTCCGCTCGTATAACGATAAAAAGCAATGTACAATTTAATTTACCATAAAATTCTTATCGCAAAAATTAATCTTTGCGTGAAATTAAAAACAATGGATTATTATGAATCGCTCATTTCATTCCATATCTTCATATACGATTGGTTCCCTTATCAAATAACATGCTTCGCTAATGTTTCATACAGCCGCGTAATCGTTTAGATAATAAAAACTGTTAGAAGAAATAGTATATAATCTCAGATAACGAACATGTAAATATCATTTCCGTTAACACACAACACAAAATTTATTATTATTTATAATATAAGAACATAAAAAAATGTTACTTATTTGTTAAATACTGTAATTTGTCATTTTAAATTTGGGTTTTTTAATGGTTCGGAATTTGGTGATGCCATAAAGATTTATTTATGATTTTTAGGATTACAATTTAAATAAAGTATTTTCGTCGTGTTTAGAAAATTTATTACATCAACAAGTTGATTTGTTGAGGGATCGTAAAGTAAGGGAAAAGGATTTTAGGGTAGGAACATAAGGGCTAAAAACTAGCAATAAAATTTTGGTCTTAAAAAATTGAATTCCAAGGATGGTACTTTAGGTCGTTCAACATCTGGGTTATCTATTATCTATTGCCCGTTATTAGACACGTACCAGCGGTACGCTTTTGTCTGGTTAAAAAATCATATAAAAAATTTACATTTTTACTTTGTTCGTTAAGGGCACGACACTCTTTGTGATTTATAACTAAAGAGCGCCGTGTAAAGTGTAATAATGTTTTAAATTACAAGTTTAACAGCTCGCTATAATAAAGAATATTTTTTAGTTGTTCATATTTTTTAAATATTTGATTGCGGTACGAAATTAAACTCGGTAACATTTGTCACCATTTTATTTGTAGTATTATAAGTGACTATAGTTTTGAGTAGTAGATTGTCAAACTTTTAGTTATATTTAATAATTCGTAATTTAATAGGGAAATTCCAGGATTCGATTTGGCTTTATAAATTTTATCGCCTCCAGTAAATTCATTTTGTGACCTTTATAGCTGCCAAGTGAATGACCGAAAATACGTCTTTGCCAAAAGTAAGGTTTAAATCCAATCTTTGGTTTGCAAAAATTAAACGATTATTTTTGTGTTCGAATGTTTTGTTGTGTTCGTTTAGTCTAATTTTAAAATTTCGGTTTACATTGAGAATAAGAATTTATAAATTATTTCAAGTTTATTCATTATATTAATCTCAGTATTACAATTAAATTTAGCATTATTTATTTTATTCTAAGGTTTAAAGCACTTGCTAGCGTTACATCTCCCAAATTAAGACAAATTTTTTACAAACTATTTTCATGATATAGAAATTTGTTCTTGAGTTACGTGAAGATATGATTAAAACTTGATTAAAACACTAACACTTTCTTCACAATTAATTTTTATTTCGCTAGGTGTACATTCCGGGTAGTATGCACCCATTATCAATAGCTTATAACTAGTTTGATTTTTGTGAGTTACGTGAAGGTAAACTTGATTAATTAAAAAGCACTAAAAACCTTTCTTCACAATTTTATTTAAATTCACAGATATTTTTTTCGGACACAAAGTGACCATTATCAATGTTTTAATACTAGTATTAATTAATTAATCAAGCTTATAACTAATTTACATATTTTACAACAGTATTTATATCTAAAGGGATTATTGGGTAAAAACGTGGATTAAGGAATTACTGAGGAAGGTTTATATTTTCTGTTAGTCGGGACGCATTGCAGGTATTAAATCTAACAAGGGATTATTTAATGGGGTTAAATTTAGAAGTTATTTCATGTTTTCATTTCAATTTTAAAATGTGTTTTTAGAAAGTTTTAAGCCCTTTACAGATATTCAATTGTTTTTCCAAATCAATTATTTTTTGTTCGAGGAATGAAACTGTTTTTACAATTTTCATTTGTTTTTTTATGATTTTTTTCTAAATATATTTTTTTTGATAAACCGATTTAATACATTTCGATTTCCTGTTTTTTCCTTTGGCAAAAGATTGACTTTTTCTTATTTATGAAATTTTCTTTGTCTTTAATCAATTTCAATTTTTGACCATCATCAATTTTGTTGTTTTTGTGTTTTTTATTTGTAGATTTTTTTAGTATTTGTTTGTTCTTGCAATTTTTCATCTATTCTTTTCTTCTCTTTTAAATCAATCATCCCTTCTTTCCGCAATTACTAGTTTTATAAATTTCAATTCTTTTTATCTTGAATTTTGGAGGCGTTCACTTCGTAGTACATTTTTTAATGAGTACAGAACAGAACAGAAAAACGTTTTTAAACTACTTTTTATACTACTTTTTATTAAATACGTTTTTCTGTTATTCAATTCTTTTAGTTTTTTCATGATTTTTTTTTCTTTTCATTTTAAGGTTTTTTTATTGAGAAATTTCAATTGTTTTTGTTCTTGTAAAAGTCTTTCCAGATTAAAGAGAATTTTAAAATGAATATTTAGAAAGTTTTTATGTTTTTGGACAAAATGTGTTAATTGGTTTTTTGCATTCTTTTTTAAATCAATTCATTGAATTCTCTAAAGATTAAAGATACTTTTAAAATTAATATTTCGTTTTTTTATGTTTTTGGACAAATGCATTCATTTTTAAATCAATTAATTGAAAATTTTCAAGTATTTTATCAAATTTCTATTTGTTATTCTTTGGCAAAATTAAATCACTATTTAACTGTTAAATTCTGTTCCTTTTTTGACAGTTTCCAATTATTTTTTATATTGCATTTTTTTATCTATTCTTACTTTTTTGAGACATTGTTTTTTAGGCAAATTTTCACCTGTTTTGTTTTTATACTTTTTCTTTTGGCAAATTTCAATTGTTTTTTGGTAAATTTTAATTGTTTTTTTCTAAATCAATTTTGTTTCCCCTTTCCATTATTTCCAGTAAATTTGATTTTTTAGTGTATACAGTTTCTTAATTACCAAATCAATTATAATTTCCTTTGTTTTTTCAATTTTTGTTTTTTTTTTTTCTTATCAAAGTTATTTAATGTTCAATTGTTTTCTTTTTCCATTCTTTCCAGTGATTTTTGTTTTGTTTTATTGTAATTATTTTCTAACAGATTTTCATGTTAGATTTTTTCTAAATCGATTATTTCTTCTTAAAGAAAATAAATAGTAATGTTTCATTATTTTTATTTTGTTTTAGATTATTCTTCCCAGATGCTTTTTTGAATAATTCCATCATTTTTTTTAAATTTAAATTGTTTTTTAGTAAAATTTCAAGTGTTTTAAGCGATTTTTAAGATGTATTTTTCAGTTGTTTTTTAAGAGATCTTCTATTGTGTGTTTTTTTACAAAGTTTCATCTTATTTGTCAAGTTATTTTTTGAAAAGTTTTAACTGTTTTTAACAAATTGCAATTGTTTCTTTTTTTTATTTTGACTAGCGAATTTTGAAATGTGTTTTTAAAAAAGTTTTAAGCTTTCTACAGATTTTCAGTTGTTTTTTAAATCAATTATTTTGTTAATGGAATTTCAACTGCTTTTTTTTACAATTTTCGATTGTTTTTGTTGTGATTTTTTTTTCTAAATTAATTTTTTTTGAGAAACAAATTTTAAAAAATAAATTTTGATTGTTTTTTCCTTTCGTAAAATTGTTTCAAGTATGATATTTTGCAAATGCCATTTTTTGTTCCAAATTTAAAACTTTCTTCCCCTTGCATTTTTAGTTGTTATTTGTATCTTGCAATTTTTCATGTTTTTTTTCTAAATTTAACAAATTGTAATATTCCATTTTTTTTTCTTTTAAGGGTTTTCCTGCCAAATTATTTTTTTTTATTGAAAAATTCGAACTATTTTGTTTTTATGTTAGCAAATTTTAGTTTTTTTAGTAAAATTTCAATTGTTTTAAGCAAATTTTAAAATGTATTTTTAGAAAGTTCTCTGTTGTTTTTTTAACAGAATTTCATTTTATTTGTCAAATTATTTCTCTGAAAAATTTTTCTTGGTAAATTTCAATTGTTTTTTTCTAAATCAATTTTGTTTCCCTTTTCCATTATTTCCAGTAAATTTGATTTTTTAGTGTATACAGTTTCTTAATTACCAAATCAATTATTATTTCCTTTGTTTTATCAATTTTGTTTTTTTCTTCTTATCAAAGTTATTTAATGTTCAATTGTTTTCTTTTTCCATTCTTTCCAGTGATTTTTGTTTTGTTTTATTGTAATTATTTTCTAACAGATTTTCATGTGTAATTTTTTCTAAATCGATTATTTCTTCTTAAAGAAAATAAATAACAATGTTTCATTATTTTTATTTTGTTTTAGTTTTTTCTTCCCAGATGCTTTTTTGAATAATTCCATCATTTTTTTTAAATTTAAATTGTTTTTTAGTAAAACTTCAACTGTTTTAAGCGATTTTTAAGATGTATTTTTCAGTTGTTTTTTAACAGATCTTCTATTGTATGTTCTTTACAAAGTTTCATCTTATTTGTCAAGTTATTTTTTGAAAAGTTTTAATTGTTTTTAACAAATTTCAATTGTTTCTTTTTTTTATATTGACTAGCGAATTTTGAAATGTGTTTTTAAAAAAGTTTTAAGCTTTCTACAGATTTTCAGTTGTTTTTTAAATCAATTATTTTGTTAATGAAATTTCAACTGTTTTTTTTTTACAATTTTCGATTGTTTTTGTTGTGATTTTTTTTTCTAAATTAATGTTTTTTTGAGAAACAAACTTTAAAAAATACATTTTGATTGTTTTTTCTTTTCATAAAATTGTTTCAAGTATGATATTTTGCAAATGCCATTTTTTTGTTCCAAATTTAAAACTTTCTTCTCCTTGCATTTTTAATTGTTATTTGTATCTTGCAATTTGTCATGTTTTTTTTTTCTAAAATTAACAAATTGTAATATTCCATTTTTTTTTCTTTTAAGGGTTTTTTTGACAATTTTTTTTTTGTTGAAATATTCGAACTATTTTGTTTTTTTATGTTAGCAAATTTTAGTTTTGTTTAGTAAAATTTCAGTTGTTTTAAGCAAATTTTAAAATGTATTTTTAGAAAGTTCTTAGTTGTTTTCTTAACAGAGTTTCTATTGTTTTATTTTATTTGCCAAATTATTTCTCTCCTTTGTTTTTTTTGTCGAATTTTAAAATGTATTTTTAGAAAGTTCTCAATTGTTTTTTTTTATAGTGTTTGACTGCTTTTAACAAATTTTAATATTTTTAACTGTTTTTATTTTTAAAATGTGTTTTAAAAGTCTTGAGCTCCTCACAGATATTGTTTTTCTAAATCAGTTATTTTTTAAGGAATTTCAACTGTTTTTTACCATTTTCAATTGTTTATTTTTGTGATTTTTTTTTCTAAATGATATTTTTTAAGAAACTTCAACTCCTTTAATAAATTTCGATTGTTTATTTCTTTGGCAAAATTTTGGATATTTTGTATTCGCAAATGCCATGTTTTTATTACAAATTTAAAACTGTTTCTTCTTCTTGCATTTTCAATTGTTTGTTATTTGTACCTTCCCTTTTTTTATGTGTTTTTTTAAATCCATTATTTCTTCTTAAAGAAAATTAAAAATATTCTAATATCCCATTAATTTGTCTTTTTCTTTCTAAATGTTTTTGTTTTGAAAAATTCCAAAGGTTTTGTTGTTTTTTGTTATTTTAGCAAACATTAATTGTTTTTTTAATAAAGGATCAATTGTTTCAAGCGAATTTTAAAATGTATTTTTAGTTCTATTGTTTGTTTTTTTTTACAGTTTCACTTTATTTGCCAAATTATTTCTTTGAAAAATTCCATCTGTTTACAATAAATTGGAATATATATATATAGTCTGTTCGTTGGATCTTCCGTCGTACGTCACAAACTATCGCTTCAAAAAACGACGAAAGTTTTACAGTGGGTTCTTTTTCTAACGCATTTGGTTTACTTTATCAGACTGAATGTTTTTGCGTCGTTTCTCGAAGCGATAGTTTGTGACGTACGACGGAAGATCCAACGAACAGACTATATATATATTTAATTTCAACTGTTTTATACGAATTTTTAAATGTGTTTTTAAAATGTTTTGTGCATTTTTACAGATTTTCAGTTGTACCAAAACAATTATTTGTTCTTTAAGGAATTTCAACTGTTTTTTTTTGTGATTTTTTTCCTAAATCAATTTATTGTTTTGAGAAACGTCAAATATTTTAATAAATTTCGATTATTTTTTTAACCTTTTCTAAATCAATTATTTCTCTTTTGATAATTTTCAATTGATTTTAACAAATCTGAATTGTATTTTTACAAATTTCAATTGATTTCTTCTTGCAATAGTTTTTGTGTTATCTCAATAATTTTCTCATACCATTCTTTTTATTAATTTTGTTTTAGGGTATATTTTCCTGCCAAATATAATTTTATTGTGTTGTTTGCAATTTTCCATTTTTTTCCTAAATCAATTATTTTTTCTTAGAGAAAATTGAACACATCTTTTTTTTATTGTTCTTCGCCTGAAGAAGACACAGTGTGTCAAAACAATTGTCGCGAACGGCAAAATAAATATTTGAAAGTTTTATCGTATTTCATTTACGAAAATTTACCATCTTTTTTTGTTTTAAGGTTTGTTCTGTTAAATTTTAACTGATTTTTGCAAATTTCAAATGCATCTTTTTGGTACAACTACTTTAATTTTTTGTCCATTTTGTTAGCAAATTTCAATGATTGTTTTTCTAAAATATCAACTGTTTTAACGTATTCTAAGATATATTTTTGAAAAGATTTCCGTTGTTATTAACACATTTTCGAATGTTTGTTTTTAGTTTATACAGAGACTTAATTACCAAATCAATTATTACTTAAATTGGTTAATTGAATTGCGTGAAGATCAAATTAATTTGATTAATTTAAATCAATAAATTGTGAAGAAAGGTTTTATTCGTCAAATCAATTATTACTTCCTTTGTTTTTTATTAGTCATTTTTTTTTCTCGTTAAACTTATTTGATGTTCAATTGTTTGTTTTCAATCAATTATTTATTCTTTGAAAAATTTCAGCAAACAAAACAAATTTCAATTGCTTTTTTTACTTTGACAAAACATCAGCAATTTTGCTTTCCAGTAAGCATTAAAATTTGACGGTTTTAGTTCCATACTGGATGAAGTTGTTAACTTGTCTCAGTCTAAAATTGTAAAGCTTTTCCATGTCTGTATGGTTTTGAACAGTTTAGAGCGCAGTTTTTAAATATTAAATCAATAGTAACCCAAGCATTCTTATTTGCAGTGCAATATACTTCAAGAGGATTGAGGGATTTATAATTATTATATAATATATTATTATATTATTATATATAGTTCTGTCAGGACAAAATATGAAATTATTTTTTCATTTGTTTAAATCCATTAAATTGCTTCTTAAAACCTCTGTTTCTAACCTACCTAACAGTTTTTAATGTTTTTAAACAATATTTGTCATCCAAGGGGATTGGCTATGCCTCTAACACCATTTTTTTCAAAAAAAACAAAAAAAAATACGTCAAATGAAAACTATAAAGGAACTTGATTAATTCATTTTTTGTTCAAAAATATAAACAAAAATTATTTGTTTGTCTTAATTTCTTATAACAACATATTATTAAAAACACAATATATATTTTTTAAATCTAACAAATATTTCCCGCACTAAACTGGAAGAATGTGGGATAACGGTGTAGCAAAACTCGGCGTAATTACCTTTAATTAATGTATTTGAATATTAAATAGGTAATTGTGGAGGCTTTCACGTCGTGATACATTTTGATAATTCAAAATAAAGAAATAATAACTAAAGTAAACAGAAATTTCTATGAAAAAAAACATGATTATAAATAACTAAAAAGTACAAAGACAAATAATTTCAAATGTGATGTTTTCAAAAAAAATATTTAGTATTTTTATTACCTATTATGTAAATATATATACAGGGTGTCCCGTTAATGTGGAGGAAATGGCTGGAATTACGGTAAAGCCGGAATTTGTCTTCAAAGTTTCAAAATGTTTTATTTCTTTTGTTTATAACAATTGAACGCTTTATTTGATTTGAATGAAATTTATTATTAATAACTACTATAATATGATACATCATATCAGTTATTGTGGCCATTAGTGATTGACAGGAAGTATAAAAAACAGTAGCACCACCACTTATAAACTAAATTATTTTTTGATTGGTGTATTTTATAAATACTAAAAAAATACCACTTGAAGGTCCGTTTAATTTAAAAACTTTTTTGTCTCTTAATAATATTTGATATCATTTACAGTTTTCCCACAAAAAAAATAAAATAATTTTTAAATTAATTAATTGAAACTTTAGTAACAAGTGGTATAATGAAGTGGTACCAAAAAATATTTGTTTATTTTAAATTATTTCATTATTTACTTATTTTCATATTTTATTATCTAATATTAAAAAATACACAAATTCTCGGTCTTGAAATTTAACGCCTAGAAACTCTAAAATTAAAATATCAATAGATATAAGGCATTAAATTTCGTTAAATTTAAATGTACTTTTTACAATAATTTGTACCCTTTTGTAATCTGGTGATCATAAAAAATATCTGATAAGTATATTTAAAATAAACACGCGTGCGGGGAATGTAATTATTAAAAATTTATTATTCTTAATATTTTTTAGGAAGGACAACGATGGTTTCATTATGGTGAAGGGCTATGGCAGAGGACGTGGCCATCGTGGTGCTCCCAAGAAATAGATACCCTGTGATTCCGGAATTGATGTGATGTCATCGTTTTAAGAAAACAATAATATATTTATTTTAATATTTTTACATATTACTTGACTTAAATACTTAAAAATGTATACATGTTTCTACAGTTGATTTTTATACTGTACATGTTTTTTTTTTGTCAAATATTTAGTTTTGCATTTTTATTTTACTTATTACATTACTCGATAAATGTGTATACATGTTTTAGAGTTAATATTACTGTGTTCATGTTTTAATTTTAATTAAGACGTTTATATTTTGAATGAAATATATATTCTATGTACTAATATTTATCCGTTATTGATAAATGTCGTGAATAGCAGCAGTTTGAAAACAGAAAGAGTGCACGGGTAAACTTGATTGATTATTTATGATGAACGTAAAAGTCTTGGAAAGGAAACAGACCGAGCGAGTACGTTTAAACAGGTAAGGATGAGGTTTTCTTGTTTGGAAAAGCATAAACTTGTAACTGTGTCAGCGCGTGTATCCGCAACACGTTTTCTTTAATATATTTTTATTTGTAACATTACCCACACTATCAGTTATTCAATGTCTTCGTGCAGTTAAGCACGTATTTTATTTAAGAGTGTAAAATACTACGTGGAGTGTTTACCTGAAACGGACGGAGAACGATAGTTGTAAGTGCTTACCAACTTATTAATTATTATTCATTTTTAAATTTTAATTATAGTAAATCAGAAAAAAAAAACATTAAAAAATTTCTTGTGCTGTAGGAAGTAACGGAAAATGTTTTGATCGTGAATATGTTATGAGAATAATTAATAATTTTTATTAAAACAAATGTGTGCATCGGGCTGTGGGGGCTGTATTTCAAAAACATACTTTTTGAGCAAAACAACTAAAGATATTACATACGTTATTCATAAACAAAAGGAACAGCAACAGGCGTAAATTGGAACCTTGGGGAACATCGCTCGTGACTGGATACTCATTGGAGATGTGATTTCCATATTCCACATACAGAATACGTTTTCTGAGATATGAACGAATAACAAATATAATATTGTCATATTTTTTAAGTTCTTTGACTAGGATTTCCTGTGGTAAGCGAACAAAAGCCTTAGTTAAGTCTGTGTAGATTACGTCAGTCTGAAGGTGGTGTTCCATGTTTGTGTAGAGTTCTTGCGTAAATCTAAACAGATTTGTAAGAGTAGACAGACCTCTTCTTCATAAATCCATGTTGGATGTTAATTTTAGTGTACGTTCTGTTATAAACATGATCTGTAATAATACTTTCGAATAGTTTACTACATAAGCAAAGTAATGATATCGGTCTATAATTATGTATATCTGATCTGTCACCTTTTTTTTATAAATTGGTTTTATTTTTGCTCTTTTCCATATTGAAGGAAAAACACCAGTACTTAATTTTAGGTTAAAGATATGGGTTAATGGCTTAGCAATTAAAATCGCTGTATCTTTAATTAAAAACTCCGGCATTCCATCTGGTCCCATAATTTGACTGGATTTTAATTGTTTTAATTTATTAAGTACAATGTCTTCGGATATTATAAAATTTTATATTTTTGCTTGAAATGGTAATTTATTTGTAATAGATGTTGGCTGTTCGAACGAGTTACCGAAAATGAGTCGCAAATCCATTAACCATTTCTTATAATTAGAAAAAACACGAAAATATTTCGTAAAATCTACAACAAATGAGTCTTACTAAGACTCAAAAATGGTTTGTTCTTGTAGTCTTAGTATGACTCATTTGTTGTAGATTTTACGAAATATTTTCTACAACGTAAAGGACTTTATTAACAATTTCTTGCTCATATTTCAAGGTTTCCGTCTCTGATTTCATTATTCCAGGAATTCAGCTTGCATTACTCTTGTCATTTATGAAGAACCACCGTTTTTTTGGATAGGTTTTGTTGCTGCTGTACATTTTGTGTATATTTAATTTGATCTTATTTTCTAATTCCCTTAACTGTTTCTTATTTGAAGGTGTTTTATTATTAAAATAGTGCCTTCTGTATCGACGTTTTAAACGTATATCATTAATCTAATCCTTATTAAACCACTTTGGATATTTGGTTCAATTTTTAAATGGAACTTTTGGCACATGATTATCACAGCTCGTGTATAGATTTTCATAAAAGATATCACAGGCAAGTTCAACATGTTTATTTTAGTAAAGTCAAGACCAATTTATTTTGCAGACTGTTTCTTTTTTTAATTTTAAAATTTCTATATAATATTTATCTACTGGAGTAGCTGATGTGATATATGGGCAAAATATTTTGAAAGACAAATTATTCTTTTATTATTTTACATCCAGCGATTTCGACGTCATTTACAAGTTACCTATCATATTTTGATCATTAATTAATAAATAATCTCTTACCTCTTACGTATCATATTTTTATCTGTCATCTGTTCGTATGATTGTGTGTTAATCTGTCCAATATTTGTTCATCTGTTCATGTCATCTCCCAAGTGCTATCTTTCATTCTCAAGTATTAATTTATTACGATAAGAATAATCATAATAACCTTTATTATTATTATTTACAGACCGAAGCCTAATTACAAAGGAAAATTCAAAAATAAAAAATCAATAAATCAGTGAGATAGTTTCTAGATTAATAATACAAAAATTTATAAAAAATAAATATAAACTTATAACATAATAAAAATTAGTTAGAGAAATAAACATTAACATAACAAAATTCAACTAAAATATTAGATTTACAATAAACAAGATTTTAAAAAAATAACAAATTCAGTTTTATTGGTTACAAAAGAAACACCATATTGCACATCATGATATTTTTTAATCATCATCAATAGGGGTGAATATGAAAGGGGGTGTATTACATGCTTTACTTCCATGTTTCCAATTATTCATTATGCATATATCTTTTGATTCATTTATCGTCTTTCATTCATCATCTATTATTTGTTATCTATCATTTGTCATTTACTCATCTGTCATTTGTTACTCAACTGGCATCCACTATCGCCAAAGATTTAGCTATTGGCATAAGAAATATTTTTTTATGTATCATCTATAATCTATTGCCTGTCATCTATCATCTGGCATCTAAACACATAATTTGCATTAAAACAAATTGTTTATATTCATAAACTCCATAATTTTTGATAGATAAGAATTAAATTTACTTTTTGTTTTTACATTTTATTTAAAACAGTTGCATCCAAATTATATGATAACTAATCGTAGGATATAATAAAATGAGACATTTATAAGAATAGTTGCTTTGCTAAATTTGATGTCCTGTAAACAACAACCACGGACCGGTTTCGATCTAATTTGGATCTCATCAGCGTAGAGCAGTTGAAGACAGGGAATCGGAGTTTTACTTTGCTGGTTTGGTGATGAGATCTAAAACAGATAGATATATAGTATTTATATATCCATTGTCTTATATAATAAAATTCAAAATACATATACAACAATACAAAAATTTTGATTGTACATGGAAAAGCTTAAGTTCATAAAAATAAGACCCAAACCAGTCAATGGCTGTTGTTTAAAGGAAACAACTGAATGTTTTCACATTAATTATTGTTATCATACAGTTATCGCTGTTGGCAGTTCTCTATGATTGTCGGTGGTTATCCACCCAACGAGGGAATCATTGAGCAACATTTTGATAGTATATGGCACACTAATGGTATTAAATTGAATTGAATGTGCATAAACTAAAATTCTTTGAGCAAATAGCCACTTCCGGTGAAAGATTTATTTTTCAAGCTTCTTCCGATGAAGAATAAAAATTTAAGTTTAAAGTACCATTTCTTTTGCAGTTCTTGAGATGCCATATTCTTAATATGGTATTCTTAATAGGTATGTTAAAAAATATCTTCAAAAAATTTAGTGGTAATAATACGTTAACGTACTACATACATTAGAGTTAAATAAAAACAGTTGAATTATCGAAAAGAGTTAATATCGAGGATGCAACAACAAGAAAGTTGACATTTGATATTGGATAATTATAAGCGCACTGTTTGGAAAGTTTTCAACCCTGAGTAAATTTTCTGCTACTAAATATACATTTTTAATCCAAATAATTGTTAACTTTCAACGATCTCAAAACATTTTTTTATTCAGTTTTCGAACGCCTTTTTACTAAAAATTTTTTAATGGTGTCTAATAAAACAAAGTAACTTTTTAATGTAAATTATAAATTACCTTTTTTGTAAAGTTTTCAATGGATTTTGAAACAATTTTTCAATTTTTGGTAAATTTAAACTCTTTTTTTTTAATACTGTTAAAATTGTTTTTTTTTTTAATAATTAGACTTCATTAAATACATTTTAAATTTAAGTTTGGAACTTTCTGAAAAAATTTAACTGTTTTTTAAACAACTTTAAATTAAACCGTTCTCTATTGAGAAATTTTACACTGTTCAAATTTAATTATTTTATCTGTAATAAACTTAATTATTTAATTTAATTACCTATTATTCCACAATGTTTCACCACGAGGTAAATGAGAAATGCATTCATTCAATATTTATTATTTACATTTTATTTTTCTTTGTTCTCAATGGCAAACTGCTTTTTTGATAAATTGTGTAATTTGTATTCATAAACTTTTCTAAGAAGTTAGCTTCCAAATGCTTTAAAGAAATGTTCGATAGTTTCTTATAAATCTAATTTGTTTTTTTTGCTAAATGATTCTAACTAGTTTCTTTTAATTTTCAACTTAAAATTCAATTGCTTTTGTAAAATAGAATAAATAACTCAACTCAAACTTCTAGTTTCACTGATTTGTATATTTATATATTGTATATTTAGTTTTTAGGCATCGTATTCATGCCTATTATGGATTATCAACGGTCGCAACCACCATCATGATCAATTAGTTTTGCTTATTACACCATTATCAAGAGTAAATATACAAAATCAGTGAAAGAAAGTAAGAGTTTAACCATTCTCTATCTATTATTTTATAATGTTTCACCAAAAGATAAGTAAGAAATTTATTCAAGTAATACTAAAAATTACCATTTAGAATAAATGGGTACCTCGTATTTACTTAGGTAACCATTAAATAAATCTACTTCAGTTATTATTTTAACATCAGCGTATCTTATAATATAATATACAAGTAATATTTTCAAAAATCTCTGAATATGTTAAGTTAATTGAAGCTAGGGTTGAAGATTACCCACCAAATATACATATGTAATTTACTCAATCTTAGAACACTGTTTATGCTGTGATTAATCTAAATATTATTAGAAACGTCCGTTTTGGTAAACATTTAATCAAAAAGTAATAGCTATATTAAAATCAAAATGTACGTATATGTTGGGTCTTTCAAGATAAGCTAAATCCTACAAAAGTTGTTCGCGCATAAAGCATTTCAAAGCAAACAGTCGTCTGCTTTTCGGAAAAAAAAAATGACTAGTGCACTGTACCTTTAGCCCTTTGTTGAACGGCCAATTATGAATGGTACACAACAATTTTTTGGCCAGTCTTTAGAAAAATAAGGGAAACCAACCGCCTAAGACGCAACATTATCCACCAGGACAATGCAAGCCTTCACACTTCGGCCCAAATAAGAGACTTTTTGAGAACTCAGCAAGTCGAATTAATGGGCCATCCGCCGGACAACCCTGATTTAGCATACGATGACTTATTTTTCTCTCGCAAATCAAAAATAAATATAAAGATCAACAACGTCTAAGACGATGCGTTTAAAATTTATGTTTTGGAGGTACCTCGATCGAAGTGCTTCAAAGATTGGTTCAATTGCATCCAAAAGTGTATTGATCTTCATGGAGAATATTTTGAAAAAAATATAAACCTAGGTACAATCATATATTTCTATTTTTAATATTCCATTTCCGAAATATTAAAAGCGAAATCTTATATTAATTATTGTTGTTTATTACCACACGCGTTCACAACACCTGTGTTTAATGGGAGAGGTTTATCAACATGTATTCTTCTCATATTATTTTGAAATATAACCATTTTTCGAATTGTAAACACTTCTCAACATTCTATTGTTCTGGTGTACTAATAGGTGTAGTAAAAAGATATCCATTATGTTTTCAATAAATGGCTTTAGTTATGTGTATTTCGCGTTGTATAAATCCAAAAAATATCAAATACAAAGTAAAAATTCTGTTTAATTTGTGATTAATGACGTATAACGAACTAGAAGCCTCCATCGAGTCAAACAAGGGACTTTATGAGAACTGAAAAAAAACATCCGCTGTATAGCCCTGATTTGGTGCCCAATGAATTTCAGGTCAAGGAGGAAATTGTCCAAAATTTTAATCAAATTTTCAGGATAAGCTAACATTGCCAGTTTTAGGATAAGGCCGTCGTGTTGGACATTGTTGAGTGTCTTAGGGACGTCAAGAAATATTTGGTCAGTGTTCCATTTGACGGAAAAGCCCTCAACGATGTAATTTATTATGGAGAGTAAAAAAGCCCATCCGTAAGCCTAGAATGATTTTATGGTTTTCAGTGAGACTCATAAACGCTCAAGAAGGATGTTTTGAAGTATTGTAGCTAGTCTAGCATGCTCGTAATTGGGAAATAGTTTTGGCGATAAATTAGTAATGTTTTGATGTTATGAATGCTGACCCCAACGGTCTCTTTCAACAGAGCTCTCGTGACATACATCTGTCCATTGAATGAGACAAATATCTGTGTTGCCAGTGGACTTTAAAACAGATATAAACAAAACTTTGGACATTTGATGTTATACAAGATGTGTCTGAAGAGGACTTCTAGTTCCAGCAGGATGCAGCTACTGTTCACCCAGCACGTTGTCCACGCCAAATTTTGCAGGAGATCTTCCCGGGTCGAGTGCTCACCTTACGCGAGACACGAAACCACCTTACCTGATTTAAGGCTGTGTGATTTTTTTCTGTGAGGGTACCACAAAATGAGGTTCTCAAACATGGTTAGAAATGCTGATGTAACTCCCAAGTTTGATTATATTGAGAGTACAGCAATATTTTTTAATGTATTGCTATAAAATTAAATCGATTTGTATTATAATTATATGTTAACGATATATTTTTGGCTGGAAAACATTTAGTAATAACTTTACATATGTACTGAATATATTTGTTCTTTTGATTTATGATTCCCCTTTATTTTAATTGAAACCTTTTATACATAATTTTTTCCAAATAGTTGGAAAAAAAAGGAAAACAATACGTGTTATCCCTGAGTTTAAGTGAAACAATAAACAAATTATCACTAATTATTGTCCAATTTAAAATTTATTTTTATTTTAAGTCATAAGAACAAGTTTTGGTAAATTTTATGGAATTTGTATCCTATAATCTAGTTCTTCTTCTTCTTCTTCTATTCAGCGCCCTCCTTGGAGGTTACTGATCAACAAGGTAATCCTTATTTTAGCGATGGCTGCATGTAATAATTCAGTGGATGATAGTTTGAACCAATCCTGTAAGTTGCACAACCATGAGATTCTGCGACGGCCTTTGTTTCTACGTCTCACGATTTTGGCTCGTCTAATGAGCTGCAGAATTTTATAATTTGAGTTGCGAGCTATGTGCCCAAGGAATTCCAATTTCCTCTTTTTTTGCTGAATAAGACTTCCAATTATTTGTTTCTATGCTTTTTACCAATGTATATAGAAAATCGTGTTATATATTATCCTACATTTAAAAATGAAATACCACATAGTAGCGGTCACCACTGTCCTAATAAGTAAGTTTTATGACAACGTGAATAGTCTAATGAGATCTTATATGTGTGATGGGTAATAATAAGTGGAATATTGGAGTGATAAATAAATTATTTTTTTATCCCCCTGCGATATCCTTTGAAGAATAAATAGAGGAGCATTGTTGTTCATTATATTTATTACATGACATAGTAGTTGATATATAATACTATCCTAGATTCTTATTTATGTAGATGATGTTAAAATTGAGTGAGTGACGATTGGATGTTTGGCGTTTCTTGGCTAGCCGGTTATACATTGAACGATTTCCTGACCGTAATGTCCCTGTAGAAAACATTCTAAAGTATGCATTTACGTCTTCATGAAACAGGCACACTGAAACGAAGTGAATAATCAGGTATGCCAATGTGAGGAAGAATGGTAGAAGTGGAAGAGAATGTGCTGGACATGATGGAGGAAGATCGAAGTACTTCTACTCGAAAAATTACAAATACTTTAAATGTAAGTAATGGGACTGTTTGGAAAATTCTTAGAGACAATTTGTTGTACTTATATCATATACAGCGCGTTCGGGCACTTGTTCCTGCTAATATTTGGCCACGTATTGCATTTGCTCAATGGCTTTTGCACACATTAGTACAAATTCCTCTATTACTGACGCTGATTCTTTTTTCCGATGAAATGATTTTTTCAAGAAATGCAATAAGACATTTTCACAATTACCAAGTGTGGGCTGAAAAATCCAAATGATAATTAAAGATTCTTTTCATAACTAGTTCTCATTGAGTGTTTAGGCCGGAATTGTGTAATAACTGGCTAATTGGACAGGAAGAATTACTTGCAAGGTGTGTTACACCTTTTTAGATTTTCAGATTCTGGAGAATGTACCATTCTTCGAGGTGGACATCACTCATAGTCTGCTCAATCTTAGGACTAAATCCATTGGATTATTTCATGTGGTGCTGACTAAACTCATTAGTTTACACTACTTCAGTGAAAAATTTGGAAGACTTGCGAAATTAGATAATTGCTGATTGTAACTCAATAAGAAACGACCCCGGTTTTTTGAAAGAATTCGGCAGTCAATGAGGAGATGACTGGATTATTACATCCTAACTGGATTTCGTTTCCAAAAGTAATCTAAAAGAAACTTCAAATGTAATTTTTACTATTGTCGAAAGGACAAAATATTCTTAGAATAGTCCATTTGTTTTTTGTATGTTTAATAAACACCCTCCTTAATTTATTTGGTATATTTTGTTACCTTAATTTGTTTTCACAAAATTAATTGCATTGTTAATTATACAGAATATATTTAAAAACAAGAATTTTTGTAGTAACGATAGATTATTCATACACTTCGTTTAAATAAAACGTCGTCGGTGCTGTTTAAAAAAAATGTGATGACTGGATTTTCTGATATTAGCAGAAAATCGCAAAACTGCGCTTTTCAGCACATTTCCTGCAGTCTCCTATAATTCACGAAACTCACACCACGTACCTAATATACGCGAAATATTTATTTATCAATTGTTAATTAATTAACTAAAGAATTAGGTAAATATAATATTTTATTTAAGCCCAATTATCTAATTCATTGAATAATATATTTAATAATTAATTTAAAAATTAAATGTTTATATTGTAAAATTCTAATTTAGTTTTAATAAAAAATTTAATAAATTGTTATAATTAAATTCGTATGCAAAGTAAGTTGGTAATACTAGGTAAAATTTTGTTTTCTTTTGGTAAAAAGAAATGGCACCGATGCAACTCTTTCATGCAAGCGCTCTGGCGTCCGAAATTGAAATCAGCGAGAAGCCTGTTCAGTCGGTCATAAAATTGAAGAAGAAACCAAAATGGGACATCGTTTGGAGGAACGTAATCATCTTTACAATTCTTCACTTGATTAGTTTTTACGCTGTTTACATAATGATGTTTAAGAAGAAGTGGTACCTATTTTTCTATGGTAAGAAAATGAATTTATTTTAATATAAAGTACACTTTATAATAATAATAATAGTAATAATCGTCATATTTGAAAGAATGAAAATCTATATGTCTAATCTAACAAAAAAAAAAATAAATAGGCACATTTTTATTGCACACAAAGGATTAAAAATTTTACTTACATCTTTATAAACATCTTTTTTGTTTAAAATAGAATTCAGTGGAAATCTTAGTTAGATTGTTATTTTATAAATCGATTATTGTGAGTATTTATCATATTGAGAATTAAGTGTTCAATGAGTTTATTTTCAAGAGTATAGAATAACTTTCTAAAACTTACACAAATCAGTTTACAAATTGATAATATTTTAAATTCTACAAAGAATAAACTGAAAATGTCGTAAATTGTAGAAATATTATTTCTCTAAATATAGGAAATCAACATATATTATATTATATAATAATTTAAATCACATTGGAAAATCTAAAACAAAATAAAACGATTTTATAAATTTATTTAGCTGCGTAATATACATTTTAATTACCAAAATTAACAGTTTTATTTCTCTCAAAAGAAGTTTAAAGATGCAAGCCATTGTTGCTTAATTTTGCCTTATCTATACTATATATTGAAACCTATTACTAAAGGCATTTTTTTAAATATTCTAAATTATGTATTGAATGTTTAATTACGTATCAAGAATAGTTTCCTAGGATTAAGAAAAAGTTTTTGCGATTTCTATAAATTTTGGTGCATCATCTTCACCAGTAGATTATATTTGAGTAGTCGAAAAGTTTCTGGTTTGATATGAGGATATTTAAAAAGTATACATTTCTTAATGCAATGATAAGGAAGCTAATCTTTCTGATAATTTTATAATTATATTATAGTATAATTTAGCACTTCATTTAACAATATCTCTACTTGTAGAAGAGATATTTTTCATAATTCGAGACGCTAGAAGTGCCATTTCATGGGGTAAATGCATTATCTCTATAATTAAAAAAAAATAGGTTAATCTAAAATATATACTTTGGCGTTTTTTAATACAATTTCTATAGTTATCTTCAAATTATGATGCTTGTAAATATAGTTGGCAATATGATGGCCCAATTGGTTGAGCACTAGACTTGAAATTTAGTAGGAGCAGGTTCAAACCCACTTCAAATATAATTTTAAATATCTTATTAGTTAATTTGGGTACTTAACTATTACTTTAATAAACATATTAATACACTCTTAAACAGTACATTTGCTGGAATTTGAAATTTAATATAGTAATAGACATCTTGCTGAAAAGCATAACAACAACATATATTTTAAATTAAATTAATCTAAAATAATTTCATAACAGTTAAAAAATAATGCACTTACTTACGCTGCGGATTTATGCAGCTGAACATTTCATGTACTATCTCATTAGTATAATGGAAAAATCAACTAATACTAAAATTATTAGAAATGTTATCTTTATCAAATATTTCATATCAAAACAGATTCTCCAGATAAATAAAAATGTTCACAAACGTTACGCTGTCCGTGATCTATGACTAGATTGATTGACTAGATTGATATTAACATACAGTATTTGTTGAGAAATCGCAAGAAAGTTTTTTTCTTCAATGTGTACATTTTTCTGGACACTCAATTAAAAAATTCGCACGCCAATTGGTCTGGTTTAATCGCGATTAAAAAAATAACAAATAGAAGTAGCTTTCTATAGAACACTGGCGTATAACGGGAATGGTAACCAATTATTGTTAATAAGATTTTGAAATGGATTTAATAATCAAATCTATTAAATTTATTGGTCAATTTTGACTTTATGTCTTTATTTATTTATATTGTCATTTTCGTCTATTAATTTCCAATTTCATTAAATTTCCTCATTTGATAAATTTACTATATACTAAGTTATTTTTTAGCTTATGGTTATGGATTAATCGTTGCACAGGGAATAACTGCAGGAGCTCACCGATTATGGGCACATAGATCGTACAAGGTCAAACTACCTCTAAAATTAATATTATTGTTCCTGCAGACATCTGCTTTCCAAAATAGTGTATACATCTGGGTAAGAGACCATCGAGCTCATCACAAATTCACAGACACTGATGCCGATCCACACAATGCGAAAAGAGGTAAGAAAATTTAGAACATCAAATAATATCCTAGTATATGTTTTACTGTACTTAAATGCACGTGTTGTTTAATTTTATACAAATATGTACAGGGTGTTAATTAAAGATACGTCAAAAATTCAAGAGGTTATTCCTTGGACTATTCTAAGAATATTTTGTCCTTTGATGATTTTTGAAAATACTATTTGTTTCGAAAATACGGGGCGAAAAAATTTTTTGATAGATCAATTTTCTGTATTTTTGAAAATTATTTTAAATTATTATAGTTGAGCCACTAAGATCTGACTGTGGCACATCGCTCTACACTGAAAGAATCAGATATATATTCTGTCTTTCATTTCATACTGACGGTTCAACTATACATTCAGTTTATCGATTACAATTTTTTTATAGTCATTATAACACCATTCTAATGATTAGGGACGGCTTTTATCGACAAACAAGTTAATCTTTTGTTAGTGAAGTCCTTTATGATAAATCTCTATACGAACTCCTAGATGACTGATACGCATTTCATTTATGGACTTGCTTATGGCAATTCATTACAAGCTATATTAGATATTATTGATATAAAGTGATTTCTGCATCGATGTCGTTCTTAAAGGTATATGAAGCCGCTGGTCCAATTGGTAACTCTTTTGTGCATGAGCTGTCATCTGGGATTTTTGCTTATTTACAAAGTTATTCATATAAAAATGCGTTTGTTCACTAAAGATATTTTTTCGACAATTTCTTGCTTCTGTACCCCAATTGATATTTATTTAAAAAATTTAAGGTTCTTAATTGTCTCTCATTTTGTTTTTTTTTCATATGCTTTAAGAAATGTCAATGACCTTAATTTTTTTTTTACCCTTTACAAAACTATCGAATATCTGTTCTTAAATTAAAGGAACTCGGGAAATAACCATCATGCATTTTGTTGGCAAAGACTATTCTTTAATAATAAGATTGCAAACCAAAACACTTATTGAAATAACTACTTCTCTGGCTGATGCCAAAGTATTTTGCGTGTTGCACATAGTACAACTATCAAAACAACACAATTTTGTTTTGTTATTTCAAAGGAAAATCCGAAAAAAACAAACTTCGAGTAAACACCCAGTTTAGATGGACGAGTTATTACCAAAAACGTTTCAGATCTTCCCACAGAAATAAAGGCTTAAGCTTTTCAGTTAAAAATCTTAAATGGTTCTTGTGATTTAGAACCCATGGATAGACACATAAACAAACACATTTCTTTCTCTAAAAATAGCTACTAGTTTATGTTAATAATAAAAGAGATGGACATCAATGATCTGCACATTCAGAAGAATCAAGTGTACTGTATACTATTCTTTTAGAAATAGCAACGATGTAACAAAGAATTAGTAATATGTAGAATTACAGTGGTATTAAAGCTAAAAATAAAAAGTATTAATGGGATGGTATAATGAAGCAGTTCATCACCTGTAAAAGAATAAAAATATTTTTGTAGTGTGCTTAAAAACAACAAAAATGGCAAAACCTTATATAAGAAGTCAATTTAGATGGGTATATCGAAGAAGATAGTCAAATTAATCAAACGAAAACCTTATATAAGAAGTCAATTTAGATGGGTATATCGAAGAAGATAGTCAAATTAATCAAACGAAAACCCAAAAAACTTTCTCTTTGATAAACACTACGAATGAATATAACCCTATTGGCGGCATTAGATAAGCATTAAATAAACAAAAGTAGATAATTGGATGTTATAGTAATTCCAAATAGAATTAGAAACGCAATAAACGACTACAAAGCTTTCAGTAAATGAAGAAAGAAACCAAGTAAAAGGTTTTCCAATAGGGACTTCAGAACTTTGACAGTTTATAGCAGTCATATTGTTGAAGTTACATTTGTTGAATAGACTCTTATTTATTCAGTTTGTTTTGCAAAATTACTATAGATGAATATAGTGTTCAACAATATGTGCAAATGATAAAATTGTTTTATCAAAATGGGTGTTCTGTTTGAACAAAATTCCGCGCGCTTTGCCCATTTTATAGTGGCCATAATCGTCCTACTGAGAAGCCTAATAGCAATGTGTTAGATAAATTCGAGTCCACTGATTCAGTAAACAATGAACCAACACCCGTACGATAACCAAACGCGAGAGTGTGCAGGAGGATCGGAAGCAATTGATTTCACGTCCCTAACAAGAACCCGGCCTTTGGCAGACCGTAACTTACAACATTCAATTGATTTAGGAGCTGAAGGTAAACGACCATAGACAACGACGTATGTTTGCTGAATGGGCCCTTGAGCAGTTGGAAACTGACCCTAATTTTTATCAAAAAATCATCTTCAGCGTTACTTTCTTGAAGTATGACACTGTATTTTCTTGGAGAAGCCTTTTTGTTGGTAGGGCGTCTTTAGGCACATTTCTGGATGAATAGGTACATCAACAAACAAAATTGCCGAATTTGGGACGATACAAATTCACATGAAATCCAATGCATCCCGAAAAGTCACTGCTTGGTGTGTATTTTGAGCTGGCGGCATGATCGGTCCATATTTCTTTAAGAACGACATTGGCCAGGCCATAATTGTTAACGGCGAGCTCTGTAGGTCTCTTTTGGCCTGAATGGATGATATGGACATCAACGACATGTGGTTTCAACAAGACGGCTCTACGTGCCACACAGCTCATGCTACATTGGACATTCTGCACGAGGGATTTGGTCATCTCACGTGGAGGTTATGTGAACTGGCCACCGAGATCGTTTGATTTGACCCCGTCAGACCTTTTTTGGCGGGTTTTCTTAAATCGCAGGTCTTTGCGAATAAGCCAAAAATCACAGCGTCCTTCAAGGTCATTATAACCCCTGTCATTGGTCAAATTGGACCATTCGAATACGCGCCACCTAATAAAGCCGCAGCGGACATTTCCTCGGTGTCCAATATAATAATATATAGTGGTATCGATAGGCCCTTCAAACGAATAAAATTTTTTGATGATATCTCATACACAGAAAAAACACAGTCAATACCAGCGGGACGTAGCCTTGCACACAGCCAGTTGGAAACAACTGAACATGTTAGTACACATTGAGCAGCTACTTTATTCGTGCACGAGGCAAACATATACCACTTTCCTACTATCCCTTGTATAATTTAAATCTAAAAATGTTTTACAACTTTTACATATGATTATTGGCATTATAATAAGACTAACCAAGACTATGATATTTCAGGGTTCTTCTTCTCGCACATGGGATGGCTACTTTTGCGCAAGAAAGATGATGTCAAGGAGAAGGGAAAGAGCATAGACATGAGCGACATCGAATCCGACCCGTACGTAATGTGGCAACATAGGTAATATTAAATTACAAACAAAAAATAAGGATTCCACATCCTCAATTGAAGATACATTAAAAAAACTGAATACCTTAAAATAATATATACTAATAAATATGTGACCTGCAATAATATAATAATAAGTATGCTTGATACATACAATTAATTTATATTTAAATGAAATTAATATGTTATTGTCGACGATAAAATTATGTAATACTTCTTCAGCTTTATACAGGGTCCTGCAACAGTGCGTCAAGCTTTCCTAGCGCCTTTCTCGTAAGAGATAGAAAAAAATGTTTCATATAAAAATTTATTGAATTAAAAATCTCTATGCCGTAAAATTATTTTCAAATATACAGGGTGTCCCAATTTTGCGTTATAACAAAAGCAAACATTTTTTTAAATGGAACACCCTGTATATTTTTTCATTTTATAATTTGGATAGTATTTTATAACTTAAACCTTTTTTTGGTTTTTAATTTCGATATGGCATTTCCGAGTTATTGACGTTTTTCTGAAAAAAATGTAAAAAGCAGAGGTTCACAAAAAAAATTATTCTAATGTTGTATTTAAAATTTAAGAAATTTTCTTTTTCCTATGGTTGGTCATAAGTACTGTTTATGTACCAGTGTTAAAAATTTTCACTTTTGAGGAACCCTGCCTTTGTATCAGACACGCCATTTTCTAAAATTTCAAATTGTCGTAACTCTTTTTTTTTAAATGGAATTGTATATTTTTTTAAATTTTATATTATTCTACATCTAATTTTCAACAAAAAATGTTAAGCATACCCTATACCTAAAAGTGATAATTTTCAAGATATAAAAGAATTTATATTTCAAACGGTCCTTGAATGCGAATTTGTTTTTGAATAGATAGCCATGACTGAAAAAAATGCATCTGTCAATTAAACAATTAGTTTGACATGTAAATGGGAGGTGTGAATTACAAAAAACAAAAGAAGAAAGCCTATCATCAACGAGGAACCAAAAAGACATTGGTGAAGGAACTGGCATAAGCGAGAGGTCAGTACAAAGCATTCTGAAGAAAAATCGATATCAAGCATATCATATTCAGCTACATAAAGAACTGAGTAATACTGATTTTCAATTTCGTTCCGAATTTTGTTTCTGGGGAAGACAGAAAATACAGGAGGATCTTTCGTTTTTCCAATATATTTTATTCACGGATGAGGCGACATCCCATAACAACGGATCTGTCAATAGGTACAATTTTCACTATTATTTAACTGATAATCCGCATGTTATGAGACAAGTTGATCATCAGCATTGAATGTCTGGGGCGGAATTTTTGGAAACCATGTTGTAGGTCAACATTTCTTTGAGGGCCATCTCAGTAGGTCTATGTATTTGTACTTCTTGCAAATTGAATTACCCGGAACGTTAGCTAATGTACCCTAACTAACAAGAAACAGGGTGTGGTTTTAACAAGACGGAGCACCTGCCCAATTTTCACAAGACGTGAGGGCATTTCATTTTTCCCAACCAGTGGATTGGTAGGAATGGACCCACCAAATGACCTGCTAGATCTAAGGATCTAACAAAACCTGAAATTGTTTATAAGGAATCACCAATAGCACTGAATATGATATGCTTGATATCGATTTTTCTTCAGAAATGCTTTGTACTGACCTCTCGCTTATGCCAGTTCCTTCACCAATGTCTTTTTGGTTCCTCGTTGATGATAGGCTTTCTTCTTTTGTTTTTTGTAATTCACACCTCCCATTTACATGTCAAACTAATTGTTTAATTGACAGATGCATTTTTTTTCAGTCATGGCTATCTATTCAAAAACAAATTCGCATTCAAGGACCGTTTGAAATATAAATTCTTTTATATCTTGAAAATTATCACTTTTAGGTATAGGGTATGCTTAACATTTTTTGTAGAAAATTAGATGTAGAATAATATAAAATTTAAAAAAATATATGATTCCATTTAAAAAAAAAGAGTTACGACAATTTGAAATTTTAGAAAATGGCGTGTCTGATACAAAGGCAGGGTTCCTCAAAAGTGAAAATTTTTAACACTGGTACATAAACAGTACTTATGACCAACCATAGGAAAAAGAAAATTTCTTAAATTTTAAATACAACATCAGAATAATTTTTTTTGTGAACCTCCGCTTTTTACATTTTTTTTCAGAAAAACGTCAATAACTCGGAAATGCCATATCGAAATTAAAAACCAAAAAAAAGGTTTAAGTTATAAAATACTATCCAAATTATAAAATGAAAAAATATACAGGGTGTTCCATTTAAAAAAAATGTTTGCTTTTGTTATAACGCAAAATTGGGACACCCTGTATATTTTAAAATAATTTTACGGCATAGAGATTTTTAATTCAATAAATTTTTATATGAAACTTTTTTTTCTATCTCTTACGAGAAAGGCGCTAGGAAAGCTTGACGCACTGTTGCAGGACCCTGTATATAATAAGTGATAAATGCTCTTTATTCTATGCCGATATTTCGGGAAACTATGTTCCCTTCTTCAGGGCGCTACAAGGTATACAATAAACATTATAATTATAATAACAATAACTTAAACTTATAGAAACGAGGCTAGTAAAGTCCCATCCCGTGACGTCTAAATGTTCAGCTTTTAAGATGGGACTACATTAAATATATGCACAATCTACTTGAGAAATTATTTTTTTGTTGTTAGCATTTTGATATTATTCTTATATGGTGTTCCCTTTGTGCGGTATTAATTAGCTTTTTGTGCTTTTTTTCATTCCTATATTCCAGTCTCATGTTAGGTGTAGAGTGTATCATTTTTAGATTTTGGCTGGACGCTTTAATTGGGATTATCTGTTTTAATGAAATCCCAGTTTCTACTTGGGTGCAGTTTAAGTTCGCACAGGTTGTGATTAAGCTAAATTGAGCATCATAGTCAGATAGGTGTAGGTTTAAATTTTTGTTGGCCCAATGGCGGATAGGGAAGTTCGATACCGTGTAATCGAGATAACTACTGGATGTTCCTCTATAGGTGGTTTTGACCCGAGTCGGCCCATTAGGACGATTAATTACTTTAAATGATAAGATTGACCATTCATTTCTCAGTGATGTTTAAATCAATTCCTTAATAATTTAATAATTAACTATTATTGCCATATATTGTTCATTTATTGTTAAAGTCATGTGAC
>CAXAKX010000605.1:32500-41809 GCA_963969525.1 Ontholestes murinus | reverse complement strand
CGCGGCTGCTGGCACCAGACTGGCCCTCCAATTGATCCTCGTTAAAAGGTTTAGAGTGTTCTCATTCCGATTACGGGGCCTCGGATGAGTCCCGTATCGTTATTTTTCGTCACTACCTCCCCGTGCCGGGAGTGGGTAATTTGCGCGCCTGCTGCCTTCCTTGGATGTGGTAGCCGTTTCTCAGGCTCCCTCTCCGGAATCGAACCCTGATTCCCCGTTACCCGTTACAACCATGGTAGGCGCAGAACCTACCATCGACAGTTGATAAGGCAGACATTTGAAAGATGCGTCGCCGGTGCGAGACCGTGCGATCAGCAATAAGTTATTCAGATTCACCAAGTTGTACGATGAACGGACTCGCGTCCGACACCGATTGGTTTTGATCTAATAAAAGCGCTCCTTCCGTCTCCGGTCGGAACTCTGTTTGCATGTATTAGCTCTAGAATTACCACAGTTATCCAAGGATAAGTGGTACGATCTAAGGAACCATAACTGATTTAATGAGCCTTTCGCGGTTTCACCTTAATTTGGCTTGTACTGAGACATGCATGGCTTAATCTTTGAGACAAGCATATGACTACTGGCAGGATCAACCAGGGAGCTGTGTTTAGTCGCGCACACTCGAGCGGCGGCGCTTACGCGCGCGCGCGCCCGGTGTAACGACGAGCTCATTTATTTATAATAAAGAGGTGGTTCGAAATTCTGCTCTGCTGAACGGAACATCGCACATATCCCCGGTTTACGCGTGCACGGACCCCCGACGTTAACGTGTCACTCCATTGGTATACAGAGCACGCCAGTAAAACACCTATCCCGCCCCTGTGGCGGGGTCAAGACGGTGGACGTGATGCAACTTGTGTAAAAGACACGAAACGCGGGGCGGCGGTTGTGCTACGGCGATATTACGACTAGACGTTCACACATTTATGCAGACCCACGACTTTTTTTGTTTGATTAATGCGCCCGGAGACACACACGTGAGCACACGACGGCACATGTACACGAGCACACGGCGGCCGGCCGGCGGTGTGAACACCAAGAATTCGTAATTCTGCTCTCTGCTGAACGGAACATCGCACATATCCCGGTTTACGCGTGCACGGACCCCCGACGTTAACGTGTCACTCCATTGGTATACAGAGCACGCCAGTAAAACACCTATCCCGCCCCTGTGGCGGGGTCAAGACGGTGGACGTGATGCAACTTGTGTAAAAGACACGAAACGCGGGGCGGCGGTTGTGCTACGGCGATATTGCGACTAGACGTTCACACATTTATGCAGACCCACGAATTTTTTTGTTTGATAATGCGCCCGGAGACACACACGTCAGCACACGACGGCACATGTACACGAGCACACGGCGGCCGGCCGGCGGTGTGAACACCAAGAATAGGAGTGGAGAGACTCTCGGTCCACACAACTCCGAAATGCATCAATATATCATATATATGGCATGAGAGAGAAGAGAAATTTTATAAATTTCACATCTCGCCAAGGCTTACACACACTACAAAAAACATCATTGTTCGTTAGATTGAAAATCATCGTCTCGGCCAAGGGGACCACGCGCTCGGGTCCCCCGAACGTCTGACTTTATGATGATATATATATTTCAATCAACATAAGTTTTCATTCTCGCTCGGAATTCGGTGAGTTATTGCATTTGAATTTTCACGGAGTTTTTACGCACCGCTACTTTAAAAATATTACATGTTCAGTCTACATGTTGCTCGCATAAGGGCCATACGCATAAACGAATATACGAAATGGGTCCCGCGAACGTGCTATTCGGACAGGTTCAAACTACCTGTTAGAGTTTTCAACACCGAACTGTCCGGACACGGCGAGGCCGTGATTTTATATTCAACAGACGGTATATATATATGGTGGGTGAGAGACAAGAAAAAATTTCCTCGGGCGGCAACTGATTTCTCGCGTCTCGTTTTATTAAAACATCGAACTGTCCAGACACGGCGAGGCCGTGATTTTATTTTCAACAGACGATAATAACACGATGATGATATATATTTATATATGTAGTAAAATACGGGGAACGATTTTTGTATGAGGCACAACCGACACACAAACCACACACATCTTATTATATATTATAATAGAGTAGCAGATTGGTGCAACACTGAGACCTCGGCGTTCCCCCAAACAAGAGATAAAACTAAAAACACGCCGGCCGACTTATTACACGTAACGTATATAATGGCATTACACTACTACACTGGTGTTGTTGTGTCGCCCGTTGCCGTGTGTCGTCGCCCGCCGTTGTTCCTCGTTCGTCTCTCCGGTTTCGTCGTCGTTTTATTAAAATACATCGAACTGTCCAGACACGTGAGGCCGTGATTTTATTTTCAACAGACGATGATGATATTTTATGTGTATTAATATGATGGGGAACGATTATATGAGGCACACCGAACACGCAAAACCACACACATCTTCTTATTATATATTATATATAATACTAGAGAAGTAGCAGCTTGGTGAACACACTGAGACCTCGCGTTCCCCCACAAGAGATAAAAACTAAAAACACGCCGGCCGACTTATTACACGTAACGTATATAATGGCATTACACTACTACACTGGTGTTGTTGTGTCGCCCGTTGCCGTGTGTCGTCGCCCGCCGTTGTTCGTCGTTCGTCTCTCCGGTTCGTCGTCGTTTTATTAAATACATCGAACTGTCCAGACACGTGAGGCCGTGATTTTATTTTCAACAGACGATGATGATATTTTATGTGTATTAATATGATGGGGAACGATTATATGAGGCACACCGAACACGCAAAACCACACACATCTTCTTATTATATATTATATATAATACTAGAGAAGTAGCAGCTTGGTGAACACACTGAGACCTCGCGTTCCCCCACAAGAGATAAAAACTAAAAACACGCCGGCCGACTTATTACACGTAACGTATATAATGGCATTACACTACACTGGTTGTTGTGTCGTCGCCCGTTGCCGTGTGTCGTCGCCCGCCGTTGTTCGTCGTTCGTCTCTCCGGTTCGTCGTCGTTTTATATTAAATACATCGAACTGTCCAGACACGTGAGGCCGTGATTTCATTTTCAACAGACGATGATGATATTTTATGTGTTTTAATATGATGGGGAACGATTATATGAGGCACACCGAACACGCAAAACCACACACATCTTCTTATTATATATTATATATAATACTAGAGAAGTAGCAGCTTGGTGAACACACTGAGACCTCGCGTTCCCCCACAAGAGATAAAAACTAAAAACACGCCGGCCGACTTATTACACGTAACGTATATAATGGCATTACACTACACTGGTTGTTGTGTCGTCGCCCGTTGCCGTGTGTCGTCGCCCGCCGTTGTTCGTCGTTCGTCTCTCTGTCCGTCGCATAGGGCAAAAATTTGTTAAAAATTTTATTTTACCCATGCGACGGTTTATTAAAGCCAAAAGGATATTTATTTCGGCGTTTCTTTGCGATATATATACATATACTGCTCGCCTGGTCGTTCTTTTTCAATCTTCCACTTTTCACCCGAACGACCTGCACCACCCATATAGCTGTTTGATGCATATTTGTACAGAATAACGGCGAGAAATTAAATTTTTATTTTTCCACCTAGCGCTGCCCGAAAATATCATTTGTGTGTGAAACAAGACGAAACGAAGCGTAATACTCGACTTTATTTGCGTAAATCGAAAATTCGCTCATCGCACCGTGCACCACCATATATATGTCTCTCGCACACAGGTACCGAATAACGCTTTCGGCATCGTGCGCACCGACCGACCGCCGCATTTAACTTTTTCGCACGCCCGTACCGAATAACGCTTTTAGCATCGTGCGCGCCGACCGACCGACCGACCGACCGCCTCATATATATGTTTCTCGTACATAGGTATCGAATAACGGCAGAAATTATTTTTATTTTATTAAAATAAAATTTTCGTTAATTCGCTTACTCGATACGAAAGGACACATCGGCGAGTGGAAATAAAGCGGACCGAAGTTAAAACGTTCGACATTAGGTTTTTCGCACACCGGTACCGAATAACGCTTTCGACCTGCACCGCCCATACAGCTGTTTGATGCATATTTGTACAGAATAACGGCGAGAAATTTTATTTTTATTTTTCCACTTAGCACTGCCCGAAAATATCATTTGTGTGTGAAACAAGACGAAACGAAGCGTAATACTCGACTTTATTTGCGTAAAATGAAAATTCGCTCATCGCACCGTGCACCACCATATATATATGTCTCTCGCACACAGGTACCGAATAACGCTCTCGGCATCGTGCACACCGACCGACCGCCGCATATAAGTTTTTCGCCCGCCCGTACCGAATAACGCTTTTAGCATCGTGCACACCGACCGACCGCCTCATATATATGTTTTTCGTACACAGGTACCGAATAACGGCAGAAATTATTTTTATTATATTAAAATAAAATTTTCGTCAATTCGCTTATTCGCACCGACCGACCGCCTAATATATATGTTTTTCGTACACAGGTACCGAATAACGGCAGAAATTATTTTTATTTTAATAAAATAAAATTTTCGTCAATTCGCTTATTCGCACCGACCGACCGCCTCATATATATGTTTTTCGTACACAGGTACCGAATAACGGCAGAAATTATTTTTATTTTAATAAAATAAAATTTTCGTCAATTCGCTTATTCGCACCGACCGACCGCCTCATATATATGTTTTTCGTACACAGGTACCGAATAACGGCAGAAATTATTTTTATTTTAATAAAATAAAATTTTCGTTAATTCGCTTACACGATGCGAAAGGACAGATCGGCGAGTGGAAATAAAGCGGACCGAAGTGAAAACGTTCGACTTTAGGTTTTTCGCACACAGGTACCGAATAACGCTTTTAGCATCGTGCACACCGACCGACCGCCGCGTACAATTATTTCGCACGCCCGTACCGAATAACGCTTTTGGCATCGTGCACACCGACCGACCGCCTCACATATATATTTTTCGTACATAGGTACCGAATAACGGCAGAAATTATTTTTATTTTAATAAAATAAAATTTTCGTCAATTCGCTTATTCGCACCGACCGACCGCCTCATATATATGTTTTTCGTACACAGGTACCGAATAACGGCAGAAATTATTTTTATTTTCATAAAATAAAATTTTCGTTAATTCGCTTACACGATGCGAAAGGACAGATCGGCGAGTGGAAATAAAGCGGACCGAAGTGAAAACGTTCGACTTTAGGTTTTTCGCACACAGGTACCGAATAACGCTTTTAGCATCGTGCACACCGACCGACCGCCGCGTACAATTATTTCGCACGCCCGTACCGAATAACGCTTTTGGCATCGTGCACACCGACCGACCGCCTCACATATATATTTTTCGTACATAGGTACGGAATAACGGCAGAAATTATTTTTATTTTATTAAAATAAAATTTTCGTCAATTCGCTTATTCGCACCGACCGACCGCCTCATATATATGTTTTTCGTACACAGGTACCGAATAACGGCAGAAATTATTTTTATTATATTAAAATAAAATTTTCGTCAATTCGCTTATTCGCACCGACCGACCGCCTCATATATATGTTTTTCGTACACAGGTACCGAATAACGGCAGAAATTATTTTTATTTTAATAAAATAAAATTTTCGTTAATTCGCTTACGCGATGCGAAAGGACAGATCGGCGAGTGGAAATAAAGCGGACCGAAGTGAAAACGTTCGACTTTAGGTTTTTCGCACACAGGTACCGAATAACGCTTTTAGCATCGTGCACACCGACCGACCGCCGCGTACAATTATTTCGCACGCCCGTACCGAATAACGCTTTTGGCATCGTGCACACCGACCGACCGCCTCACATATATATTTTTCGTACATAGGTACGGAATAACGGCAGAAATTATTTTTATTTTATTAAAATAAAATTTTCGTTAATTCGCTTACGCGATTCGAAAGGACAGATCGGCGAGTGGAAATAAAGCGGACCGAAGTGAAAAGGTTCGACTTTAGGTTTTTCGCACACAGGTACCGAATAACGCCTTTAGCATCGTGCACACCGACCGACCGCCGCGTACAATTATTTCGCACGCCCGTACCGAATAACGCTTTTGGCATCGTGCACACCGACCGACCGCCTCACATATATATTTTTCGTACATAGGTACGGAATAACGGCAGAAATTATTTTTATTTTATTAAAATAAAATTTTCGTTAATTCGCTTACGCGATGCGAAAGGACAGATCGGCGAGTGGAAATAAAGCGGACCGAAGTCAAAACGTTCGACTTTAGGTTTTTCGCACACAGGTACCGAATAACGCTTTTAGCATCGTGCACACCGACCGACCGCCGCGTACAATTATTTCGCACGCCCGTACCGAATAACGCTCTTGGCATCGTGCACACCGACCGACCGCCTCACATATATATTTTTCGTACATAGGTACGGAATAACGGCAGAAATTATTTTTATTTTATTAAAATAAAATTTTCGTTAATTCGCTTACGCGATGCGAAAGGACAGATCGGCGAGTGGAAATAAAGCGGACCGAAGTGAAAACGTTCGACTTTAGGTTTTTCGCACACAGGTACCGAATAACGCTTTTAGCATCGTGCACACCGACCGACCGCCGCGTACAATTATTTCGCACGCCCGTACCGAATAACGCTTTTGGCATCGTGCACACCGACCGACCGCCTCACATATATATTTTTCGTACATAGGTACGGAATAACGGCAGAAATTATTTTTATTTTATTAAAATAAAATTTTCGTTAATTCGCTTACGCGATGCGAAAGGACAGATCGGCGAGTGGAAATAAAGCGGACCGAAGTCAAAACGTTCGACTTTAGGTTTTTCGCACACAGGTACCGAGTAACGCTTTTAGCATCGTGCACACCGACCGACCGCCGCGTACAATTATTTCGCACGCCCGTACCGAATAACGCTTTTGGCATCGTGCACACCGACCGACCGCCTCACATATATATTTTTCGTACACATGTACAGAATAACGGCAGAAATTATTTTTATTTTATTAAAATAAAATTTTCGTTAATTCGCTTACGCGATACGAAAGGACACATCGACGAGCGGAAATAAATGTGAACCGTGGTAAAAATTTCGTAATTATTTCGTGTCGATCGAAATTTCGCTTTTCGCACCGTGCACACCGACCGACCGCCACACCGGTACAGAATGACTGTCGAAATTTCTTTTATCATTCGATAATATAATATTCGTTCGTTCGCTCGCTCGCAGGAAACGTAAGGAAAAAAGATCGACGAGCGGAAATTAATTGCGAACCGTGGTAAAAGTTTCGAAATTATTTCTTGTCGAAATTATTATTATAATATTAAAATATAATATGCGTTAATTCGCTTACGCGATACGAAAGGACACATCGACGAGCGGAAATAAATGCGAACCGTGGTAAAAATTTCGTAATTATTTCGTGTCGATCGAAATTTCGCTTTTCGCACCGTGCACACCGACCGACCGCCACACCGGTACAGAATGACTGTCGAAATTTCTTTTATCATTCGATAATATAATATTCGTTCGTTCGTTCGTTCGCTCGCACGAAACGTAAGGAAAAAAGATCGACGAGCGGAAATAAATTGCGAACCGTGGTAAAAGTTTCGAAATTATTTCGAAATTATTTCTTGTCGAAATTTCGGTTTTAGCTCCGTGCACACCGACCGACCGACCGCCACATATAGGTTTTTCGTACATAGGTACCGAATAACGGCAGAAATTATTTTTATTATATTAAAATATAATATTCGTTAATTCGCTTACGCGATACGAAAGGACACATCGACGAGCGGAAATAAATGCGAACCGTGGTAAAAATTTCGTAATTATTTCGTGTCGATCGAAATTTCGCTTTTCGCACCGTGCACACCGACCGACCGCCACACCGGTACAGAATGACTGTCGAAATTTCTTTTATCATTCGATAATATAATATTCGTTCGTTCGTTCGTTCGTTCGCTCGCACGAAACGTAAGGAAAAAAGATCGACGAGCGGAAATAAATTGCGAACCGTGGTAAAAGTTTCGAAATTATTTCTTGTCGAAATTATTTTTATAATATTAAAATATAATATTCGTTAATTCGCTTACGCGATACGAAAGGACACATCGACGAGCGGAAATAAATGCGAACCGTGGTAAAAATTTCGAAATTATTTCGTGTCGATCGAAATTTCGCTTTTAGCATCGTGCACATCGACCCACCGGCCGCCACATATAGGTCAATCGCACACCGGTACCGGATGACTGTCGAAAGTTCTTTTACTATACGATAATATAAAATTCGTCCATTCGCTCGTTCGAAACGAAAGGAAACATTGGTGGTAAGTGTGAAAATTGCGAAATTTAACCACCACTCACGCCTTATTTAACATACATTCGTTACGGATATGGGTACAGAAAAACGGTAATTAATTATATCACTTTACGTACCGAATAGCGGCCGCAAATGTGATCCCTATTCGTGTACCGAATAACGGCCGCAGATGTGATGCCTATTCGTGTACCGAATAACGGCCGCAGATCTGATGTCCATTCGTGTACAGAATAACGCCCATCGATCATTTAAAAAAAAAATATCGTTTATCCATTGTAATTTTTACCAGCAGCATTATTATTATATATCATCATATCATCAATTAATATTTTTATTTATTATTTATATTATTGTTATTTTATGTTTAACTGCTGTGGCTGAATAAAACTGGTATGATGATGGATGAAATAAATATTTTATTAATTTATTAACATTTTTCGTTCGTAATAATTTTAAGAACACCCACATTATTTTTGTTAAAAAAAAAAAAAATTTGTACAATGTACTCTTCTCCTTTCGTTCGTTGTTAAAATAAATTTTTGTGTTGTTAATAAAAATAGGTGTACCTGCCGCCCATTAACTCTACAACTAAACTAATGTAAGAAGTAGTAATGGTTTTAGTCGCCTCTTTTTCTCCACACACACACAACACTCACAACACTCGTTCTTCTTTCACAACAACATGCGATGATAAGATCGAACGAGATAGTCTGTGTGTGGTGGTTTTTTTTTTTTATTTTTGTGTGTGTCTCTCTCTCTCTCGATGATGAAAATATATTATGTGAACTGATGTGCGCGAACAGAGACCGACCCGACGATTTTCGGCGTCTCTGCTCTATACACACACACATCATCACATCATCATCAAAAAAAATTATCAATTTTAATTTCTTCAAATATATGAATAAATGAATGCATATTTTCGAGGTGTACG
>CAXAKX010000605.1:15000-30000 GCA_963969525.1 Ontholestes murinus | reverse complement strand
CTTAGGATCGACTGACTCGTGTGCAACGGCTGTTCACACGAAACCCTTCTCCACGTCAGTCCTCCAGGGCCTCGCTGGAGTATTTGCTACTACCACCAAGATCTGCACCGACGGCGGCTCCAGACGGGCCCACGCCCAATCCTTCTGCGCACACCGCCGCGACCCTCCTACTCGTCAGGGCTTCATGGCCGGCCACTACGAGTAGTGGCCGTACACCGCACATGCCGCTGAGGTCGAGTATAAGCATAACGCTTTAGCGCCATCCATTTTCAGGGCTAGTAACTTCGTCAGGTGAGTTGTTACACACTCCTTGGCGGATTCCGACTTCCATGGCCACCGTCCTGATGTCTTAAGTTACCAACACCTTTCATGGTATCCCATAAGCGTTAATTTAGGCGCTTTAACTCGACGTTTGGTTCATCCCACAGCGCCAGTTCTGCTTACCAAAAGTGGCCCACTTGGCACTCTGATCCGATCTCGCGGCTTCATCGTTTGAGCAAGCCGGAGATCTCACCCATTTAAAGTTTGAGAATAGGTTGAGGTCGTTTCGACCCCAATGCCTCTAATCATTCGCTTTACCGGATGAGACTCGCTCACCGGAGCGCCAGCTATCCTGAGGGAAACTTCGGAGGGAACCAGCTACTAGATAGTTCGATTGGTCTTTCGCCCCTATACCCAGTTCCGACGATCGATTTGCACGTCAGAATCGCTACGGACCTCCATCAGGGTTTCCCCTGACTTCGTCCTGACCAGGCATAGTTCACCATCTTTCGGGTCCCAGCATGTACGCTCTTGGTGCGCCTCAGCTCGCAATGAGCACGAGACGCCCCGGGAGTGCAGCGCGGGATCGTAGTCCCGCACGTCTTCCCTAGGCACGCGCTAGGCACGGCCTTCACTTTCATTACGCCTTTAGGTTTCGCTAAGTCCCAATGACTCGCGAACATGCTAGACTCCTTGGTCCGTGTTTCAAGACGGGTCCTGAAAGTACCCAAAGCTAAAGCGTCGCCGACGGGCGTATAAACGGAGTCTGTCCGAGGACACCGTCGCCAGCAGTCGAACGGGTCCGGCGGAGTCGAGGCACGAGTCCCCAGACGCCCACCAGATATCCGCAAGCACTTGCGACGGGCCGGACGCGAATTAAGTATCGCGGCCCCGCGCCACTGCTATACCGTCGGGCGAGCAGGCCGGGAGACGGGGGTCCGAACGGAAACGGCCCGAAGGCGCCACTCGGTCTCCACCCCGATCCTTAGGCCTGCACCCAACGGGTCGCGACGTCCTACTAGGGGAGAAGTGCACGAGTTCGTCACCCCGAAAACAGAGAGAGGACGGAGCGATCGTCGGACCGAGGTCCGTGACCGTCTCACAAGCGCCCAACACTCCAGAGCAGACGAGACACGCTGAATCTCCCCATTCGACCTTTCGGGTTTCTCAGGTTTACCCCTGAACGGTTTCACGTACTATTGAACTCTCTCTTCAAAGTTCTTTT
Organism: Ontholestes murinus; assembly: GCA_963969525.1. NCBI lineage: Eukaryota > Metazoa > Arthropoda > Insecta > Coleoptera > Staphylinidae > Ontholestes > Ontholestes murinus. Next base: position 28,514 of record CAXAKX010000605.1, on the reverse strand, counting down.
CAACTTTCCCTCACGGTACTTGTTCGCTATCGGTCTCGTGGTTATATTTAGCCTTAGATGGAGTTTACCACCCACTTAGGGCTGCACTCTCAAGCAACCCGACTCTGAGGAGAGATCCTCCCGCTGTCGACGGCGATCGCTACGGGCCTGGCACCCTCTATGGGTAGTGGCCCCGTTCAAGAAGGACTTGGACGCACCGTACGACCTCGGGATGACGGATCCTCCCTAACACCACATTTCCCGGCGACAACGCGTAAGACGGCCGCGGGATTCGGTGCTGGGCTTTTCCCTGTTCGCTCGCCGCTACTAAGGGAATCCTGGTTAGTTTCTTTTCCACCGCTTAGTAATATGCTTAAATTCAGCGGGTACTCCCACCTGCTCTGAGGTCTGAATCAAATATATGTGTATATATATTATGTTAAGAGAGTGTGCGGTGCGGAACGCTCAAACGCGTAAACACACGGTGTACACCGCACGGCCAGACGTCCTCAGAATTTCATATACATATATAATATATATATTTTTTCTAGGAAACGACGACCGGTGTTCTCCGCGGACGAACTTGACGACCGTCACATCGCCTCATCTCGAGTGTCTCGAGACGTCGACGACGACGACGATCATCTCGTCTGTACGCCGGTAAGGACGACCTCACCTCTCTCTAGCGTGTGTTAACGCAAGCGAAAACACGGTTCGTTCGTTCGTTTAGTCAAACGACAGTTTTTGATTTAAGAGGACGGATCTTTCGTCGAGACGAAAAACAGCGAACCTCCAATTTGGTCCCGACGTTCCCCACAAACGCACATCACACACACCACGAGCGTTTTTCAGCGCGAAAGTGCCACGGACAGTGCGTTAGAGAACCGGACAGTCTTGGAAATAGAAACGACCCTCAGCCAGGAATGGTCCAGGAACAGTATCCAAGGACCGCAATGTGCGTTCGAAATGTCGATGTTCATGTATCCTGCAGTTCACAATAAGACGCGCAATTAGCTGCGTTCTTCATCGACCCACGAGCCAAGTGATTCACCGTTCAGGGTAGTGTACTAGAGCGTTTTGAGAAACGAGTCAGAGGCGAACCTCCGATCTTGTATTCTACAACACTTGGTGACTGACATTATTAATAATGTGTGTGAAATGTGTGCGTGCACGTTCACCCACTGTCGACAAAATTTTCGCAACGGACAGTTTTCGAGGAGGCGCCGGGCCATACACCTACTACTACTACTAGTGGTGGTGTGTGACTAGCGGCCAGAGTCGTGTATTCCTTGGAATCGTCGTCTCGAATCGCCGAACAAGCGTGCGTTCGTGAGTACACCACTGGCACAGGACCGCCCCGCGCTCTCGGCGCGGTTGGTTATTACACCGGCGATGACCAAGTGTGCGCGCGTGTTTGTGTACAACACTCACCGCTTGTGTCCGGGCGAACGGTACCACTGATACCGGACCACGACTCCGACACATCCCCCAAATACTAACTGCGCATATACTTTTTCTCCAACAGGCGGATACTATTGTGTTTTATCGTCGTAAACAGAAAAATTGTCGACATTTTCGAGAAATAAAGTGTGGCCGGGCGAAATACATTCAAAACCCATTTTACAGTTGAATTTACACAGTGAAGCGTTATAAAACAACCGTAACAAAACCAGGGTGCCCGGAACAAAAACAGATGACGGATCTCGGCAATTCGAGATGCGAACACCCAACGTGTGTTTTCTCGACATATGTCTTCGTACATATCGCACAATGTATTATATTAATATATATATATATTTATATGTAAAAGCAAGGTGACGGATCTCTCGTCGATAAGATACACATACAACGCACATTATTATCGTGTTTGTTGTATTTTCTCGAATCTCGAGATGCGAACACCCAGTGCCACACCGCATCAACAAACATTTCAGATGGCGGGTGACTGAGGACCGCTCGGCCTTCCTACGAGCGGTCCCATGAGACGCAGCACGTGTACGCGTACGTACATCGTCCGTGCTCGTTTTTGTTTGTTTGTTTGTTTGTTTGTTTGTTTGTGCCAATATTTATTATTTGTATATGTATATATAATATATATATGTAATATTATCTCTCTGGGGTGGTTACAATCGGTAGTATATTTTATTTAAAATAAATATGTTTGTTATAACGGATGACGGACCGCGCGCGCGCCCATACAGAATGCATCCGTAGTAAGGCGGCGCGATGCGAGCATCCCTCTCTGGAAGAATGGGATATATACTCCCAAAACTTCAGTGTCTTTTTATGTTTCTTTCAAACAGACGACGGATCAGCCACACGAGTCAACCGAGATCGGATATATCATATCTGGTATGATATCGTCGATCGGTCGGTCAAAACGAGAGAGATGCGAACGTCCGGTTCGTATATAGAGTACACACACAGTGTGTTGTTGTGTGTACAAAAATACAGTGTGAGTAATACGCTTCGACGCATCAGTTCTACGTATATAAATATACGAGTTTTTCAGATGCGAGAAGCCGAACGTCAGATCGTCAGTGTATCTGTTTCGCGTACACACATATATTGTGCGACACAAAAATACGTTAATGATCCTTCCGCAGGTTCACCTACGGAAACCTTGTTACGACTTTTACTTCCTCTAAATGATCAAGTTTGGTCATCTTCCCAGCAACATCGACGAACGTCGAAACGTCACCGAGTACCGGTCCGAAGACCTCACTAAATCATTCAATCGGTAGTAGCGACGGGCGGTGTGTACAAAGGGCAGGGACGTAATCAACGCGAGCTTATGACTCGCGCTTACTGGGAATTCCTCGTTCATGGGGAACAATTGCAAGCCCCAATCCCTAGAACGAAGGAGGTTCAGCGGGTTACCCGGACCTTTCGGCCAGGGAGGACACGCTGTCTCCTTCAGTGTAGCGCGCGTGCGGCCCAGAACATCTAAGGGCATCACAGACCTGTTATTGCTCATTCTCGTGCGGCTAAAAGCCACTTGTCCCTCTAAGAAGAATTGATTGTACGCCGACAGTAAAAATCAAACGAGCGGCACGCACGACCGTTTGCACGACCGTGACGATACCGACGCCGACCTTTGAGATGTCGAAAGTACGCCTAGTTAGCAGGCTAGAGTCTCGTTCGTTATCGGAATTAACCTGACAGATCACTCCACCAACTAAGAACGGCCATGCACCACCACCCACCGAATCAAGAAAGAGCTCTCAATCTGTCAATCCTTCCGGTGTCTGGGCCTGGTGAGGTTTCCCGTGTTGAGTCAAATTAAGCCGCAGGCTCCACTCCTGGTGGTGCCCTTCCGTCAATTCCTTTAAGTTTCAGCTTTGCAACCATACTTCCCCCGGAACCCAAAAGCTTTGGTTTCCCGGAAGCTGCCCGCCGAGTCATCGGAGGAACGTCGGCGGATCGCTGGCTGGCATCGTTTATGGTTAGAACTAGGGCGGTATCTGATCGCCTTCGAACCTCTAACTTTCGTTCTTGATCAATGAAAACGTTTTTGGCAAATGCTTTCGCTTTAGTCCGTCTTGCGACGATCCAAGAATTTCACCTCTAACGTCGCAATACGAATGCCCCCATCCGTTCCTATTAATCATTACCTCGGGGTTCCGAAAACCAACAAAATAGAACCGAGGTCCTATTCTATTATTCCATGCACTAAGTATTCAGGCGAAGTTTTAGCCTGCTTTAAGCACTCTAATTTGTTCAAAGTAAACGTGCCGGCCCACCTCGACACTCAGTGAAGAGCACCGCGATGGGATTTCAAGTTGAGCCGCCCTCGCGGGCTAAGCTCACCGGCAGGACGTCCCGCGGGCACGCCAGTTGGACACCGCGAGCGATGAACCGGCGGCGCGGGACACAGATTCGACTACGAGCTTTTTAACCGCAACAACTTTAATATACGCTATTGGAGCTGGAATTACCGCGGCTGCTGGCACCAGACTGGCCCTCCAATTGATCCTCGTTAAAAGGTTTAGAGTGTTCTCATTCCGATTACGGGGCCTCGGATGAGTCCCGTATCGTTATTTTTCGTCACTACCTCCCCGTGCCGGGAGTGGGTAATTTGCGCGCCTGCTGCCTTCCTTGGATGTGGTAGCCGTTTCTCAGGCTCCCTCTCCGGAATCGAACCCTGATTCCCCGTTACCCGTTACAACCATGGTAGGCGCAGAACCTACCATCGACAGTTGATAAGGCAGACATTTGAAAGATGCGTCGCCGGTGCGAGACCGTGCGATCAGCAATAAGTTATTCAGATTCACCAAGTTGTACGATGAACGGACTCGCGTCCGACACCGATTGGTTTTGATCTAATAAAAGCGCTCCTTCCGTCTCCGGTCGGAACTCTGTTTGCATGTATTAGCTCTAGAATTACCACAGTTATCCAAGGATAAGTGGTACGATCTAAGGAACCATAACTGATTTAATGAGCCTTTCGCGGTTTCACCTTAATTTGGCTTGTACTGAGACATGCATGGCTTAATCTTTGAGACAAGCATATGACTACTGGCAGGATCAACCAGGGAGCTGTGTTTAGTCGCGCACACTCGAGCGGCGGCGCTTACGCGCGCGCGCGCCCGGTGTAACGACGAGCTCATTTATTTATAATAAAGAGGTGGTTCGAAATTCTGCTCTGCTGAACGGAACATCGCACATATCCCGGTTTACGCGTGCACGGACCCCCGACGTTAACGTGTCACTCCATTGGTATACAGAGCACGCCAGTAAAACACCTATCCCGCCCCTGTGGCGGGGTCAAGACGGTGGACGTGATGCAACTTGTGTAAAAGACACGAAACGCGGGGCGGCGGTTGTGCTACGGCGATATTACGACTAGACGTTCACACATTTATGCAGACCCACGACTTTTTTTGTTTGATAATGCGCCCGGAGACACACACGTGAGCACACGACGGCACATGTACACGAGCACACGGCGGCCGGCCGGCGGTGTGAACACCAAGAATTCGTAATTCTGCTCTCTGCTGAACGGAACATCGCACATATCCCGGTTTACGCGTGCACGGACCCCCGACGTTAACGTGTCACTCCATTGGTATACAGAGCACGCCAGTAAAACACCTATCCCGCCCCTGTGGCGGGGTCAAGACGGTGGACGTGATGCAACTTGTGTAAAAGACACGAAACGCGGGGCGGCGGTTGTGCTACGGCGATATTGCGACTAGACGTTCACACATTTATGCAGACCCACGAATTTTTTTGTTTGATAATGCGCCCGGAGACACACACGTCAGCACACGACGGCACATGTACACGAGCACACGGCGGCCGGCCGGCGGTGTGAACACCAAGAATAGGAGTGGAGAGACTCTCGGTCCACACAACTCCGAAATGCATCAATATATCATATATATGGCATGAGAGAGAAGAGAAATTTTATAAATTTCACATCTCGCCAAGGCTTACACACACTACAAAAAACATCATTGTTCGTTAGATTGAAAATCATCGTCTCGGCCAAGGGGACCACGCGCTCGGGTCCCCCGAACGTCTGACTTTATGATGATATATATATTTCAATCAACATAAGTTTTCATTCTCGCTCGGAATTCGGTGAGTTATTGCATTTGAATTTTCACGGAGTTTTTACGCACCGCTACTTTAAAAATATTACATGTTCAGTCTACATGTTGCTCGCATAAGGGCCATACGCATAAACGAATATACGAAATGGGTCCCGCGAACGTGCTATTCGGACAGGTTCAAACTACCTGTTAGAGTTTTCAACACCGAACTGTCCGGACACGGCGAGGCCGTGATTTTATATTCAACAGACGGTATATATATATGGTGGGTGAGAGACAAGAAAAAAATTTCCTCGGGCGGCAACTGATTTCTCGCGTCTCGTTTTATTAAAACATCGAACTGTCCAGACACGGCGAGGCCGTGATTTTATTTTCAACAGACGATAATAACACGATGATGATATATATTTATATATGTAGTAAAATACGGGGAACGATTTTTGTATGAGGCACAACCGACACACAAACCACACACATCTTATTATATATTATAATAGAGTAGCAGATTGGTGCAACACTGAGACCTCGGCGTTCCCCCAAACAAGAGATAAAACTAAAAACACGCCGGCCGACTTATTACACGTAACGTATATAATGGCATTACACTACTACACTGGTGTTGTTGTGTCGCCCGTTGCCGTGTGTCGTCGCCCGCCGTTGTTCCTCGTTCGTCTCTCCGGTTTCGTCGTCGTTTTATTAAATACATCGAACTGTCCAGACACGTGAGGCCGTGATTTTATTTTCAACAGACGATGATGATATTTTATGTGTATTAATATGATGGGGAACGATTATATGAGGCACACCGAACACGCAAAACCACACACATCTTCTTATTATATATTATATATAATACTAGAGAAGTAGCAGCTTGGTGAACACACTGAGACCTCGCGTTCCCCCACAAGAGATAAAAACTAAAAACACGCCGGCCGACTTATTACACGTAACGTATATAATGGCATTACACTACTACACTGGTGTTGTTGTGTCGCCCGTTGCCGTGTGTCGTCGCCCGCCGTTGTTCGTCGTTCGTCTCTCCGGTTCGTCGTCGTTTTATTAAATACATCGAACTGTCCAGACACGTGAGGCCGTGATTTTATTTTCAACAGACGATGATGATATTTTATGTGTATTAATATGATGGGGAACGATTATATGAGGCACACCGAACACGCAAAACCACACACATCTTCTTATTATATATTATATATAATACTAGAGAAGTAGCAGCTTGGTGAACACACTGAGACCTCGCGTTCCCCCACAAGAGATAAAAACTAAAAACACGCCGGCCGACTTATTACACGTAACGTATATAATGGCATTACACTACACTGGTTGTTGTGTCGTCGCCCGTTGCCGTGTGTCGTCGCCCGCCGTTGTTCGTCGTTCGTCTCTCCGGTTCGTCGTCGTTTTATATTAAATACATCGAACTGTCCAGACACGTGAGGCCGTGATTTCATTTTCAACAGACGATGATGATATTTTATGTGTTTTAATATGATGGGGAACGATTATATGAGGCACACCGAACACGCAAAACCACACACATCTTCTTATTATATATTATATATAATACTAGAGAAGTAGCAGCTTGGTGAACACACTGAGACCTCGCGTTCCCCCACAAGAGATAAAAACTAAAAACACGCCGGCCGACTTATTACACGTAACGTATATAATGGCATTACACTACACTGGTTGTTGTGTCGTCGCCCGTTGCCGTGTGTCGTCGCCCGCCGTTGTTCGTCGTTCGTCTCTCTGTCCGTCGCATAGGGCAAAAATTTGTTAAAAATTTTATTTTACCCATGCGACGGTTTATTAAAGCCAAAAGGATATTTATTTCGGCGTTTCTTTGCGATATATATACATATACTGCTCGCCTGGTCGTTCTTTTTCAATCTTCCACTTTTCACCCGAACGACCTGCACCACCCATATAGCTGTTTGATGCATATTTGTACAGAATAACGGCGAGAAATTAAATTTTTATTTTTCCACCTAGCGCTGCCCGAAAATATCATTTGTGTGTGAAACAAGACGAAACGAAGCGTAATACTCGACTTTATTTGCGTAAATCGAAAATTCGCTCATCGCACCGTGCACCACCATATATATGTCTCTCGCACACAGGTACCGAATAACGCTTTCGGCATCGTGCGCACCGACCGACCGCCGCATTTAACTTTTTCGCACGCCCGTACCGAATAACGCTTTTAGCATCGTGCGCGCCGACCGACCGACCGACCGACCGCCTCATATATATGTTTCTCGTACATAGGTATCGAATAACGGCAGAAATTATTTTTATTTTATTAAAATAAAATTTTCGTTAATTCGCTTACTCGATACGAAAGGACACATCGGCGAGTGGAAATAAAGCGGACCGAAGTTAAAACGTTCGACATTAGGTTTTTCGCACACCGGTACCGAATAACGCTTTCGACCTGCACCGCCCATACAGCTGTTTGATGCATATTTGTACAGAATAACGGCGAGAAATTTTATTTTTATTTTTCCACTTAGCACTGCCCGAAAATATCATTTGTGTGTGAAACAAGACGAAACGAAGCGTAATACTCGACTTTATTTGCGTAAAATGAAAATTCGCTCATCGCACCGTGCACCACACTATATATATGTCTCTCGCACACAGGTACCGAATAACGCTCTCGGCATCGTGCACACCGACCGACCGCCGCATATAAGTTTTTCGCCCGCCCGTACCGAATAACGCTTTTAGCATCGTGCACACCGACCGACCGCCTCATATATATGTTTTTCGTACACAGGTACCGAATAACGGCAGAAATTATTTTTATTATATTAAAATAAAATTTTCGTCAATTCGCTTATTCGCACCGACCGACCGCCTAATATATATGTTTTTCGTACACAGGTACCGAATAACGGCAGAAATTATTTTTATTTTAATAAAATAAAATTTTCGTCAATTCGCTTATTCGCACCGACCGACCGCCTCATATATATGTTTTTCGTACACAGGTACCGAATAACGGCAGAAATTATTTTTATTTTAATAAAATAAAATTTTCGTCAATTCGCTTATTCGCACCGACCGACCGCCTCATATATATGTTTTTCGTACACAGGTACCGAATAACGGCAGAAATTATTTTTATTTTAATAAAATAAAATTTTCGTTAATTCGCTTACACGATGCGAAAGGACAGATCGGCGAGTGGAAATAAAGCGGACCGAAGTGAAAACGTTCGACTTTAGGTTTTTCGCACACAGGTACCGAATAACGCTTTTAGCATCGTGCACACCGACCGACCGCCGCGTACAATTATTTCGCACGCCCGTACCGAATAACGCTTTTGGCATCGTGCACACCGACCGACCGCCTCACATATATATTTTTCGTACATAGGTACCCGAATAACGGCAGAAATTATTTTTATTTTAATAAAATAAAATTTTCGTCAATTCGCTTATTCGCACCGACCGACCGCCTCATATATATGTTTTTCGTACACAGGTACCGAATAACGGCAGAAATTATTTTTATTTTCATAAAATAAAATTTTCGTTAATTCGCTTACACGATGCGAAAGGACAGATCGGCGAGTGGAAATAAAGCGGACCGAAGTGAAAACGTTCGACTTTAGGTTTTTCGCACACAGGTACCGAATAACGCTTTTAGCATCGTGCACACCGACCGACCGCCGCGTACAATTATTTCGCACGCCCGTACCGAATAACGCTTTTGGCATCGTGCACACCGACCGACCGCCTCACATATATATTTTTCGTACATAGGTACGGAATAACGGCAGAAATTATTTTTATTTTATTAAAATAAAATTTTCGTCAATTCGCTTATTCGCACCGACCGACCGCCTCATATATATGTTTTTCGTACACAGGTACCGAATAACGGCAGAAATTATTTTTATTATATTAAAATAAAATTTTCGTCAATTCGCTTATTCGCACCGACCGACCGCCTCATATATATGTTTTTCGTACACAGGTACCGAATAACGGCAGAAATTATTTTTATTTTAATAAAATAAAATTTTCGTTAATTCGCTTACGCGATGCGAAAGGACAGATCGGCGAGTGGAAATAAAGCGGACCGAAGTGAAAACGTTCGACTTTAGGTTTTTCGCACACAGGTACCGAATAACGCTTTTAGCATCGTGCACACCGACCGACCGCCGCGTACAATTATTTCGCACGCCCGTACCGAATAACGCTTTTGGCATCGTGCACACCGACCGACCGCCTCACATATATATTTTTCGTACATAGGTACGGAATAACGGCAGAAATTATTTTTATTTTATTAAAATAAAATTTTCGTTAATTCGCTTACGCGATTCGAAAGGACAGATCGGCGAGTGGAAATAAAGCGGACCGAAGTGAAAACGTTCGACTTTAGGTTTTTCGCACACAGGTACCGAATAACGCCTTTAGCATCGTGCACACCGACCGACCGCCGCGTACAATTATTTCGCACGCCCGTACCGAATAACGCTTTTGGCATCGTGCACACCGACCGACCGCCTCACATATATATTTTTCGTACATAGGTACGGAATAACGGCAGAAATTATTTTTATTTTATTAAAATAAAATTTTCGTTAATTCGCTTACGCGATGCGAAAGGACAGATCGGCGAGTGGAAATAAAGCGGACCGAAGTCAAAACGTTCGACTTTAGGTTTTTCGCACACAGGTACCGAATAACGCTTTTAGCATCGTGCACACCGACCGACCGCCGCGTACAATTATTTCGCACGCCCGTACCGAATAACGCTCTTGGCATCGTGCACACCGACCGACCGCCTCACATATATATTTTTCGTACATAGGTACGGAATAACGGCAGAAATTATTTTTATTTTATTAAAATAAAATTTTCGTTAATTCGCTTACGCGATGCGAAAGGACAGATCGGCGAGTGGAAATAAAGCGGACCGAAGTGAAAACGTTCGACTTTAGGTTTTTCGCACACAGGTACCGAATAACGCTTTTAGCATCGTGCACACCGACCGACCGCCGCGTACAATTATTTCGCACGCCCGTACCGAATAACGCTTTTGGCATCGTGCACACCGACCGACCGCCTCACATATATATTTTTCGTACATAGGTACGGAATAACGGCAGAAATTATTTTTATTTTATTAAAATAAAATTTTCGTTAATTCGCTTACGCGATGCGAAAGGACAGATCGGCGAGTGGAAATAAAGCGGACCGAAGTCAAAACGTTCGACTTTAGGTTTTTCGCACACAGGTACCGAGTAACGCTTTTAGCATCGTGCACACCGACCGACCGCCGCGTACAATTATTTCGCACGCCCGTACCGAATAACGCTTTTGGCATCGTGCACACCGACCGACCGCCTCACATATATATTTTTCGTACACATGTACAGAATAACGGCAGAAATTATTTTTATTTTATTAAAATAAAATTTTCGTTAATTCGCTTACGCGATACGAAAGGACACATCGACGAGCGGAAATAAATGTGAACCGTGGTAAAAATTTCGTAATTATTTCGTGTCGATCGAAATTTCGCTTTTCGCACCGTGCACACCGACCGACCGCCACACCGGTACAGAATGACTGTCGAAATTTCTTTTATCATTCGATAATATAATATTCGTTCGTTCGCTCGCTCGCAGGAAACGTAAGGAAAAAAGATCGACGAGCGGAAATTAATTGCGAACCGTGGTAAAAGTTTCGAAATTATTTCTTGTCGAAATTATTTTTATAATATTAAAATATAATATGCGTTAATTCGCTTACGCGATACGAAAGGACACATCGACGAGCGGAAATAAATGCGAACCGTGGTAAAAATTTCGTAATTATTTCGTGTCGATCGAAATTTCGCTTTTCGCACCGTGCACACCGACCGACCGCCACACCGGTACAGAATGACTGTCGAAATTTCTTTTATCATTCGATAATATAATATTCGTTCGTTCGTTCGTTCGCTCGCACGAAACGTAAGGAAAAAAGATCGACGAGCGGAAATAAATTGCGAACCGTGGTAAAAGTTTCGAAATTATTTCGAAATTATTTCTTGTCGAAATTTCGGTTTTAGCTCCGTGCACACCGACCGACCGACCGCCACATATAGGTTTTTCGTACATAGGTACCGAATAACGGCAGAAATTATTTTTATTATATTAAAATATAATATTCGTTAATTCGCTTACGCGATACGAAAGGACACATCGACGAGCGGAAATAAATGCGAACCGTGGTAAAAATTTCGTAATTATTTCGTGTCGATCGAAATTTCGCTTTTCGCACCGTGCACACCGACCGACCGCCACACCGGTACAGAATGACTGTCGAAATTTCTTTTATCATTCGATAATATAATATTCGTTCGTTCGTTCGTTCGTTCGCTCGCACGAAACGTAAGGAAAAAAGATCGACGAGCGGAAATAAATTGCGAACCGTGGTAAAAGTTTCAAAATTATTTCTTGTCGAAATTATTTTTATAATATTAAAATATAATATTCGTTAATTCGCTTACGCGATACGAAAGGACACATCGACGAGCGGAAATAAATGCGAACCGTGGTAAAAATTTCGAAATTATTTCGTGTCGATCGAAATTTCGCTTTTAGCATCGTGCACATCGACCCACCGGCCGCCACATATAGGTCAATCGCACACCGGTACCGGATGACTGTCGAAAGTTCTTTTACTATACGATAATATAAAATTCGTCCATTCGCTCGTTCGAAACGAAAGGAAACATTGGTGGTAAGTGTGAAAATTGCGAAATTTAACCACCACTCACGCCTTATTTAACATACATTCGTTACGGATATGGGTACAGAAAAACGGTAATTAATTATATCACTTTACGTACCGAATAGCGGCCGCAAATGTGATCCCTATTCGTGTACCGAATAACGGCCGCAGATGTGATGCCTATTCGTGTACCGAATAACGGCCTCAGATCTGATGTCCATTCGTGTACAGAATAACGCCCATCGATCATTTAAAAAAAAAATATCGTTTATCCATTGTAATTTTTACCAGCAGCATTATTATTATATATCATCATATCATCAATTAATATTTTTATTTATTATTTATATTATTGTTATTTTATGTTTAACTGCTGTGGCTGAATAAAACTGGTATGATGATGGATGAAATAAATATTTTATTAATTTATTAACATTTTTCGTTCGTAATAATTTTAAGAACACCCACATTATTTTTGTTAAAAAAAAAAAAAATTTGTACAATGTACTCTTCTCCTTTCGTTCGTTGTTAAAATAAATTTTTGTGTTGTTAATAAAAATAGGTGTACCTGCCGCCCATTAACTCTACAACTAAACTAATGTAAGAAGTAGTAATGGTTTTAGTCGCCTCTTTTTCTCCACACACACACAACACTCACAACACTCGTTCTTCTTTCACAACAACATGCGATGATAAGATCGAACGAGATAGTCTGTGTGTGGTGGTTTTTTTTTTTTATTTTTGTGTGTGTCTCTCTCTCTCTCGATGATGAAAATATATTATGTGAACTGATGTGCGCGAACAGAGACCGACCCGACGATTTTCGGCGTCTCTGCTCTATACACACACACATCATCACATCATCATCAAAAAAAATTATCAATTTTAATTTCTTCAAATATATGAATAAATGAATGCATATTTTCGAGGTGTACGATCACGACGTACGTACACGTACACGTACTTTAGTGCGCACATTGATGTACAACATGTATTTATCCGTGTATGTTCGGGCGCTCGTTTATCACACACGGTTGTGTGCTGCGCGGCGTGTGTGTGTGTGCGTGCCCAAATAAGTCTGATAACTGGACACGAAGCAAGCCTATGCTCGTGTCACATGCAGACATACGTGCAAACAACACATCAACAACGACAACACAACAGCACACGATGTGTGTGTGATGAGAAAACGACGGCGGCTCGAACGAATAAAACGATATGTATC
>CAXAKX010000605.1:0-12500 GCA_963969525.1 Ontholestes murinus | reverse complement strand
CTGAGGACCGACCCCGTGACAGATGGCACTTGAAATCCATGTAGTAACCGAGGTATGACGTGGGAGATGAGGAGGGAGAACTTCTGGAACGGTTTGAGGGGGGCCCGCTCGAGAGCCGGCAGCCATCTCGTCAGGTTATAGAGAGAAGGCTTCCGGATCCCGGACGGGTCCACCACGTGGCCTAGATATTTAAAGAAACCAGCGTCGGTAGTGATGGGCAGCAACTTACCACCCAAGCGGAAGCAAGGGCGCGAGCGAGGTACACTCTTGCCCTGCACGGAGGCGGCGGAGATAGAGTGCGATTTTAGGGGATTAATCCCCATCCCTCTTCGTTCGAGAAAGTCTGCCGCCTTCTGCAGAGCAATCGGGACCTCTATGTCCCTGTCCTCGAGTATGATCAGATCATCGGCGTAGGCGAGGACAGGGCATTTCGCACCTTCGCTTCCCAAAGAGCCGCCCGAGCCGGACGAGCTCATCTCGAGCAGCAGTTCGTCCATGACGAGGTTAAATATGAAAGGGCTTAGAGGATCTCCCTGCTTAACCCCACGCCTAATCCTCAGGGCGCCAGACACCGCTCCACCACATTTTAAATTTGTGTAACAGCCATCCAGAGACTCGAGGATGTATTTCGTGAGACCAAGGGGGATGCTAGCTCGCTCCAAGGCTCTCCGGATGGAGTGGTGAGAGACGGTGTCGAATGCCTTGCGGACATCCAAGGATACTACGTTGTAAGTTTTCCCGGAAGCCTTACGGCCCGAGATATAGAAATGGACGAGCGTGCTGTTAATAATAGTGCCATCTGTGTTAATGAAGCCCCTTTGGCTGGAGTGCAGGGGCACGGATGATGTAAGACGGGCCAACAGAATTCGGTGGAGGAGGCGTTGCAAAGAGGAGGCAATAGATATTGGCCGCCAGTTCGACGGGTCCTCCCTGTCGCCGCCCTTGTGGAGGAGGACTGTCCGCAGCCGCTTCCAGGACGCCGGGGAGATGCCTTTCATTAGTATTATGTTGAAAAGAGCCGCGAGATAGTGGGGGCTGGCTCTCCGAACGTCGCCGACAGAAATACCGTCGACGCCCGGGGCAGAGGCGGTCCAGGATTTGGCCGCGGCCAGTATCTCCTCTGGAAGGATCGGCGTAAAGAGGTCGTCTAGGTTATGGGGGGAGGCGTAGAAGGGCTCGTCATCAGGTGGAGATGGTGACTCTAGAATGCCACCGAAAAAGTCCTCTACAGCCGAGATGGGTGGTGTTAAATCCGGGTCAGTTAGGGGAGAGCCAGACAAGACTCTGTCGACCAGCTGACCTTTATCCTTCTTAAAGAGATCACTAATTAGATGACGAGGCATTTGGCTACCTTAAGAGAGTCATAGTTACTCCCGCCGTTTACCCGCGCTTGCTTAAATTTCTTCACGTTGACATTCAGAGCACTGGGCAGAAATCACATTGCGTCAACACCCGCTTGGGCCATCGCAATGCTTTGTTTTAATTAGACAGTCGGATTCCCCAAGTCCGTGCCAGTTCTGAGCTGACCGTTGAATGGCGGCCGAAGAGGACACCGGCACACGCACGCCAGCAGCAGAGCCACCGAGTGCGCACGCGCGGGCCTCGCAGCAAGGAAGTTCCGCGGGAGGCCAAGGCACGGGACCGAGCTCGGATCGGCGCGCGCTAACGCACGCGTCCCCTCGCCCAGGCCCGGCACGTCAGCCAGGACCCGCTTCCCGACCAAGCCCGACACGCCCCGGTCCTCAGAGCCAATCCTTATCCCGAAGTTACGGATCCAATTTGCCGACTTCCCTTACCTACATTATTCTATCGACTAGAGGCTGTTCACCTTGGAGACCTGCTGCGGATATGGGTACGAACCGGCAGGATACTCGACGTGGCCCTCTCCTGGATTTTCAAGGTCCGAGGGGAAGATCCGGACACCGCCGCAACTGCGGTGCTCTTCGCGTTCCAAACCATATCTCCCTGCTAGAGGATTCCATGGAACTCGAACGCTCATACAGAAAAGAAAACTCTTTCCGGATCTCCCGACGGCGTCTCCAGGTCTTTTTGGGTTGCCCCGACGAACTCTCTTGCGAGGGCACGACTTATTAACGGTTCCGCTGCCGGGTTCCGGAATAGGAACCGGATTCCCTTTCGCCCGTTGGGTGTGATTTTTATCAACAATGTAACAAATATATGTTTATAAAATGTCATCGCCATTGAGATACACCAACATCAACATCGGCTTTCGCCTAGGGCTTAGGATCGACTGACTCGTGTGCAACGGCTGTTCACACGAAACCCTTCTCCACGTCAGTCCTCCAGGGCCTCGCTGGAGTATTTGCTACTACCACCAAGATCTGCACCGACGGCGGCTCCAGACGGGCCCACGCCCAATCCTTCTGCGCACACCGCCGCGACCCTCCTACTCGTCAGGGCTTCATGGCCGGCCACTACGAGTAGTGGCCGTACACCGCACATGCCGCTGACGGTCGAGTATAAGCATAACGCTTTAGCGCCATCCATTTTCAGGGCTAGTAACTTCGTCAGGTGAGTTGTTACACACTCCTTGGCGGATTCCGACTTCCATGGCCACCGTCCTGATGTCTTAAGTTACCGAGTTGCGATCCAGAGCTTGAGCGGAGCAGACGTGTTCTCTCCCTTAAGCACCTACCTGGCGAGCACTTTTATAAGCGGATTAACTTCGAGCGACCTTTGCGATTTTACCTGTTTTTACCTGAGTGCGGTGAGTGCGGTGAATAAGTTCAATTTTCGTTACTATAATGGCAACGAAAGGAGAACAATTTGCGGCTAATGTGAACGAGATGAAGGAGAAAATCCTGAAACTTGTACCGGATGTGTCATCGACAATTAGTGTTTCGGACCGGAAAGAAGTACGTGCAACGGTAAACAGCATGGCAAATACCATGCTAATAATGTGCGGCATGCTGGTAAATATGCGCGAGTTGTTGGACGCTGCGGACGACAATATGGAGAAAATGAAGAAGAAATTGGCGGAGCAAGTTCCGGCGGAAAAAGCGACGGCGAAGCCGGTTTCCAGAAAGGAGGTTAAGAGCTCCTATGTGAGTGCTTTAAAGAAAAACGAGGTGATCGTTAAATGCGGGGAAGATAAATTAACAAGTGCACAAGTTAAATGTCGCATCATGACGTGTGTTGATCCCGTGGAGAATGAAATCGGCATTGCCAAAATGACTATGCTAAAAAATGGAGGCGTGAAAATTAACTGTCCGGATGCCAACGATCTAGAGAAATTTAAAAAGGCTGTTAATAAGACCGAATTGAAAATAAACAACGTGGAGAAACGCAAGCCGTGGATGCGTTTATTCCGAATCGACGTCAACGCCACGGCCGAAACTGTAATAGATACCATTTACAGACAAAACGAATTTGTACGTGGCATTTATAAATCTATGGAGGAATTTAAGGAGAACGTTAGTGTACGGCGGCAGATCAAGAACTTTAGGAACAAGTACACAAAATCTGTCGTTGTGGAAGTGCCTGCTTTGCTAAGGAAACTTCTACAAGATCGACCGCTGAAAATTGGTTATGAATGTGTATTCGCGGAAGACTATAGAGAAATTCTACAGTGTTTTCAGTGCCACGGGTTCGGTCACAGATCTGCGGACTGTAAAATAAAAGAACAAGTGTGTGGAAAGTGCGGTGAAAGCGGCCATGCATTCAAGGAATGCAAGAGCCGCAAAACGTGTTGTGTTGTGTGCACGCGACATAATGACACGGTTAAAGATGGACGTAAGTTCGAGACTGACCACGACGCCAAATCGCGACGCTGCCCGTCGATGAAGCGATTCGAGGAGCGGTACATCGACAGCATCGATTACGATGTTTAATCAAACATCGAATTCTAACGGGGTAAGTGATTCTGTTTCATTGGTGAAGTGTGCGCAGATTAATTTAAACAAAAGCATGTCAGGGGTAAATTTATTAACGAAAATTATCGCGGACGAGGGAATAGATATTTGTTTTATTCAGGAACCGAACATACGCGGAGGCAGAGTAAGAGGCTTCACCTCACATATGGATATTTTTTATAAAGTAGGTAATTGCCCACGGACGGCAATTTGCGTTAATTCAGGTACGGCTAATGGGGTAATTTTAACAGATTTGTGTTCGGAGAAAATTACGGTTATAGAATTTCAAAAGGGGTCATTAAGATTTTTCGGAATTTCGGCTTACCTACCGTGCGCAGGTAACAAGAGGGATGAGGATTACGAAGAAGCCATTAGTGAGCTTAGACACGTGCTAGGGTCATTAGCAAACAAAGGGGAAATTATACTAGGAATCGACGCAAATGCGAAATGCGGATTATGGGGCAGCCCTACGGAGGACAAACGTGGTAGAATTTTTTCGGAACTTTTAGACGAACGCGAATTAATTATATTGAATACGGGAAATATACCAACATATGCCGGCCCGGGGGACCGAACAAGCTTCATTGACGTGACAGCTTGTTCTGTTGACATCGCGGCCTCGGTGTATGGATGGTCGGTAGATACGGAAAATGAAATTTCAGATCATAGGATAATTAGGTGGGAAATTGGAGGCGCGATTAATGATAATTCAAACGAAAAACGCGGATTCTGCATCAAACGGGCGAACTGGGAAATATTTGATTCAATTTTAGAAAGCAATAGACATCAGATTATAAGGGCATTAGCTGATCGATCGCGAGAGGGTATTAATAATTCGGCGGAAATAATAAATAAATTAATTGTCGGGGCATGCGAGGCAGGGATTCCGCGAATTAAAAAATTCGCGAAATCAGTACCGTGGTGGACTAGGGAAATAGATAACGCGAGAGCGGAAGTACGTAGATTAAAAAAGGCGTGGAATAGGTCGCGAGGGGACGTAGAAAGGGACGACAAAAAGCGCGAATATTATGCTAAATTCAACGAGTATAAAAAATTAATTAAAGACACGCGGTTAAATGAATGGAAACGATTTTGCACGGAATCTTCTAGTGAAGAGCCGTGGGGGTGCGCGTATAAAGTAATTAGGGGCAGTAAACGGCGTAATGTAATTTCGAATGTTAGATTGGCGGACGGAACGTATACAAAAACGATGCAAGAAACGGCGGCGGCTTTACTAAATAAATTCTTTCCGGAAGATAACGCGGTTAACGATAGTGAGGTACACACAGAAATTCGTGAACAGGCGGCGTGTGTCACGGGGGGCGCAAACGATTGTGACCTCACACGTGTCGAATTAGATAACGCGATTAGAGGAATAGGTGCAAAAAAAGCACCAGGGCGCGATAAAATCACTATCGAAATAGTTAAACGGGCAATGAGTATAATAGGCGAGGAAATTTTTGCATGCATACGTATGTGCGTAGGAGAGGGAGTCTTTCCGACTTGTTGGAAAGACACAGACGTTAGGTTAATTCCAAAAGCAGGTAAAGAGGACGTCGCGGATATGGGAAGTTACAGACCTATCTGTTTGCTTCCCTGTCTCGGGAAGATCCTGGATGATATTTTAATCAAACGGATTGAATATCATCTAGAGACTACCGGCGCGACGGCCGCTAATCAATACGGTTTTACGAAGGGGAAAACAACGGTGCACGCGGTAAAGAGAGTGATAGATTTTGTAGAAAACGCGAAACGGGCGGGTGACTACAGCGCGGTAGTTTCGTTAGATATTGCGGGGGCGTTTGATCATACATGGTGGCCGATTATAATTAATGAATTGGGAAGGATGGGCGTACCGGGAAATTTAATTAAATTAACTAAGGATTTCTTAGAAAAACGTACGGCGCGAATAGATTACGCGGGGCAATCGGTTATTAGGGAAATCGAACGAGGTTGTCCGCAGGGGTCAAAATCAGGACCGGGCTTTTGGAAAATAGTTCACGCGACACTTCTGAGGAAAATCATTCCAGATAACTGTGAAATAATTGCGTTTGCAGATGACACGGTTTTACTTGCACGGTCAGGTCAATATAAGGGGCTTAAGAATACGGTAAATTCAGCATTAGAAATTATTAATAGTTGGGGTGAGGAAGTTAAATTAAAATTCAACGCGGATAAAACGACGGGACTTTTTTTTGGAAAATTAAAACAGGCGAGACCAAATTTTAAAATGGGCGATACATTTGTTCACTGCGCGGAGAGTATTAAATATCTTGGTATTGTAATAGATGAAAAATTAAGCTGGCGGCAGCACATAGATTATATTTGCATAAAGGCGCGAAAAATTTCACAACAGCTACGGGTGGCTTGTAAACTCACGTGGGGCTTGACGAGGGACGCGATGCGGACAATATACTTGGGCGCGATAGAACCGGCTATCACGTATGGTTCTGCGATATGGGGAAATAAGTTAAAATCACGAGAAATTAAGAATTTGCGATCGGTGCAACGTATAATGGCGATAGGCGCGGCGGCAGCGTATAAAACGGTTTCAGCGGATGCGGCACTAATTATTGCGGACTTAATTCCAATAGAGGAAAAAATTAGGGAAACAAGCTCACGATGGCGGACGCGAAACTCAGGACAATTAGATCGCGGCGACGAAATAGTATTAATAGAACAGAGAGGGCATTCAAGTAGGCATCCAGCTGAGAATCGCGGAATAGATTTTAACGTAGTAGACGCGGAATTCGAAGCGGAAAACGCAATTTTTACAGACGGGTCAAAAACGGAACATGGCATCGGCGCGGCCATTGCGGTATATAAACTGGGCGCGGAAAGGGACTTTTTAAAACTTAAATTGGGTAATAAATGCACAGTCTTCCAGAGTGAATTAGTTGCAATTAGGGCCGCGGTCGAATATATAAAACAAAAAGAGAACGGTGTGTGGCACGTTATATCCGACTCTAAGGCTGCACTTCATGCACTTAGATCAATGCGGAAACCAACGGAATTAATGTTAGAAATAGACCGATTAATAAGGGAAGCGCGGGGAAAAACAATTAGGTTTCACTGGACGCGAGCGCACGTAGGAAACGAGGGAAACGAGAGGGCAGATAAACTTGCGAAAGAAGCCACGAGGGAAACAGTTTTGAACGTCTACGATAGAGCACCGTTCTCATACGCGAAACGATTAATTAGAGGCGACGCGAGAGTCAGGTGGAACAACGGATGGGCAAACTCGGTTAACGGGCGGGTTACATTCAATTTTATTAAATCGGTAAACGAAAGGCGGGAAATCTTAGTGAAAATAACACCAGAAATGACTCAATTAATGACAGGACATGGAAACTTTGGGAAATTTCTTAAACAGATAGGTAAAGTAGAATTAGAAGACTGTGAATGCGGTAACGGGGTTGATAGCGCGGAACATGTTATGTTCTCCTGCTCGTTTACGCAGGAGCAACGAGATCGGGCACACGTTGAGCTCGTCTCGGCTGGACTAGGATGGCCAGCTAACTACGGAGAGCTGGTCAATATTAGGCGCGAAAATAAATTCTGGGACGTGTTTAAATTATTTGCGGGTTCAATAGAGTCATTGAAAACGGGCTAAATTTTATACATGCTTTTGTGAGAATTATCTGTGCGTGCTCATATGAAGCAGAATCACTTCAATACCGGCGGAAAACCAAAACACGGTGATGAACGGGCAGCGCGCGGGATACCACTTTCCACACTGAAGAAAGAAGAGGACCACAAAGAAGAGGACGCATCATCGCAGAAGAGGATCGTACTTCGTAGAAGAGGACAAGAGGACCCATCTTCGCAGAAGAAAAGAAGAGGACACATCGTCGCAGAAGAGGAGCGTCACGAAGAAAGAAGAAAGAAGAAAGAAGAGAACACACCAAGGAGGCTGCGACATCGCAGAAGTGGACTATTCGTCGTAGAAGAGGACAAGAGGACTCATCGTCGCAGAAGAGCAGAAGAGGACCAGTGATGAGAAGAGATAGAAGAAAGAAGAACGGCTAAATTGATTTTAATGTATTTATGTGTTTTGCGGGAGAGGGTGAAATAAATTCTATATATTGAGGGGGTGTTTTATTATGGATGTTTTATACGGGGAATTTGTACTGGGCGGAATAAAGATTTAAAAAACGAGGGATATTTATTTTACCTATTCTTTAACCTGCGGGAGGGTAGATTTAAGTTAGTTTTAAGTTAAGAATAAGCTATACATAATGTAATGCTTTATAAATAAATAATGTCTTAAGTTACCAACACCTTTCATGGTATCCCATAAGCGTTAATTTAGGCGCTTTAACTCGACGTTTGGTTCATCCCACAGCGCCAGTTCTGCTTACCAAAAGTGGCCCACTTGGCACTCTGATCCGATCTCGCGGCTTCATCGTTTGAGCAAGCCGGAGATCTCACCCATTTAAAGTTTGAGAATAGGTTGAGGTCGTTTCGACCCCAATGCCTCTAATCATTCGCTTTACCGGATGAGACTCGCTCACCGGAGCGCCAGCTATCCTGAGGGAAACTTCGGAGGGAACCAGCTACTAGATAGTTCGATTGGTCTTTCGCCCCTATACCCAGTTCCGACGATCGATTTGCACGTCAGAATCGCTACGGACCTCCATCAGGGTTTCCCCTGACTTCGTCCTGACCAGGCATAGTTCACCATCTTTCGGGTCCCAGCATGTACGCTCTTGGTGCGCCTCAGCTCGCAATGAGCACGAGACGCCCCGGGAGTGCAGCGCGGGATCGTAGTCCCGCACGTCTTCCCTAGGCACGCGCTAGGCACGGCCTTCACTTTCATTACGCCTTTAGGTTTCGCTAAGTCCCAATGACTCGCGAACATGCTAGACTCCTTGGTCCGTGTTTCAAGACGGGTCCTGAAAGTACCCAAAGCTAAAGCGTCGCCGACGGGCGTATAAACGGAGTCTGTCCGAGGACACCGTCGCCAGCAGTCGAACGGGTCCGGCGGAGTCGAGGCACGAGTCCCCAGACGCCCACCAGATATCCGCAAGCACTTGCGACGGGCCGGACGCGAATTAAGTATCGCGGCCCCGCGCCACTGCTATACCGTCGGGCGAGCAGGCCGGGAGACGGGGGTCCGAACGGAAACGGCCCGAAGGCGCCACTCGGTCTCCACCCCGATCCTTAGGCCTGCACCCAACGGGTCGCGACGTCCTACTAGGGGAGAAGTGCACGAGTTCGTCACCCCGAAAACAGAGAGAGGACGGAGCGATCGTCGGACCGAGGTCCGTGACCGTCTCACAAGCGCCCAACACTCCAGAGCAGACGAGACACGCTGAATCTCCCCATTCGACCTTTCGGGTTTCTCAGGTTTACCCCTGAACGGTTTCACGTACTATTGAACTCTCTCTTCAAAGTTCTTTTCAACTTTCCCTCACGGTACTTGTTCGCTATCGGTCTCGTGGTTATATTTAGCCTTAGATGGAGTTTACCACCCACTTAGGGCTGCACTCTCAAGCAACCCGACTCTGAGGAGAGATCCTCCCGCTGTCGACGGCGATCGCTACGGGCCTGGCACCCTCTATGGGTAGTGGCCCCGTTCAAGAAGGACTTGGACGCACCGTACGACCTCGGGATGACGGATCCTCCCTAACACCACATTTCCCGGCGACAACGCGTAAGACGGCCGCGGGATTCGGTGCTGGGCTTTTCCCTGTTCGCTCGCCGCTACTAAGGGAATCCTGGTTAGTTTCTTTTCCACCGCTTAGTAATATGCTTAAATTCAGCGGGTACTCCCACCTGCTCTGAGGTCTGAATCAAATATATGTGTATATATATTATGTTAAGAGAGTGTGCGGTGCGGAACGCTCAAACGCGTAAACACACGGTGTACACGCACGGCCAGACGTCCTCAGAATTTCATATACATATATAATATATATATTTTTTCTAGGAAACGACGACCGGTGTTCTCCGCGGACGAACTTGACGACCGTCACATCGCCTCATCTCGAGTGTCTCGAGACGTCGACGACGACGACGATCATCTCGTCTGTACGCCGGTAAGGACGACCTCACCTCTCTCTAGCGTGTGTTAACGCAAGCGAAAACACGGTTCGTTCGTTCGTTTAGTCAAACGACAGTTTTTGATTTAAGAGGACGGATCTTTCGTCGAGACGAAAAACAGCGAACCTCCAATTTGGTCCCGACGTTCCCCACAAACGCACATCACACACACCACGAGCGTTTTTCAGCGCGAAAGTGCCACGGACAGTGCGTTAGAGAACCGGACAGTCTTGGAAATAGAAACGACCCTCAGCCAGGAATGGTCCAGGAACAGTATCCAAGGACCGCAATGTGCGTTCGAAATGTCGATGTTCATGTATCCTGCAGTTCACAATAAGACGCGCAATTAGCTGCGTTCTTCATCGACCCACGAGCCAAGTGATTCACCGTTCAGGGTAGTGTACTAGAGCGTTTTGAGAAACGAGTCAGAGGCGAACCTCCGATCTTGTATTCTACAACACTTGGTGACTGACATTATTAATAATGTGTGTGAAATGTGTGCGTGCACGTTCACCCACTGTCGACAAAATTTTCGCAACGGACAGTTTTCGAGGAGGCGCCGGGCCATACACCTACTACTACTACTAGTGGTGGTGTGTGACTAGCGGCCAGAGTCGTGTATTCCTTGGAATCGTCGTCTCGAATCGCCGAACAAGCGTGCGTTCGTGAGTACACCACTGGCACAGGACCGCCCCGCGCTCTCGGCGCGGTTGGTTATTACACCGGCGATGACCAAGTGTGCGCGCGTGTTTGTGTACAACACTCACCGCTTGTGTCCGGGCGAACGGTACCACTGATACCGGACCACGACTCCGACACATCCCCCAAATACTAACTGCGCATATACTTTTTCTCCAACAGGCGGATACTATTGTGTTTTATCGTCGTAAACAGAAAAATTGTCGACATTTTCGAGAAATAAAGTGTGGCCGGGCGAAATACATTCAAAACCCATTTTACAGTTGAATTTACACAGTGAAGCGTTATAAAACAACCGTAACAAAACCAGGGTGCCCGGAACAAAAACAGATGACGGATCTCGGCAATTCGAGATGCGAACACCCAACGTGTGTTTTCTCGACATATGTCTTCGTACATATCGCACAATGTATTATATTAATATATATATATATATATTTTTATATGTAAAAGCAAGGTGACGGATCTCTCGTCGATAAGATACACATACAACGCACATTATTATCGTGTTTGTTGTATTTTCTCGAATCTCGAGATGCGAACACCCAGTGCCACACCGCATCAACAAACATTTCAGATGGCGGGTGACTGAGGACCGCTCGGCCTTCCTACGAGCGGTCCCATGAGACGCAGCACGTGTACGCGTACGTACATCGTCCGTGCTCGTTTTTGTTTGTTTGTTTGTTTGTTTGTTTGTGCCA
This sequence comes from Ontholestes murinus, assembly GCA_963969525.1. NCBI lineage: Eukaryota > Metazoa > Arthropoda > Insecta > Coleoptera > Staphylinidae > Ontholestes > Ontholestes murinus. Next base: position 1,183 of record CAXAKX010000605.1, on the reverse strand, counting down.
ATATTTATTATTTGTATATGTATATATAATATATATATGTAATATTATCTCTCTGGTGGTTACAATCGGTAGTATATTTTATTTAAAATAAATATGTTTGTTATAACGGATGACGGACCGCGCGCGCGCCCATACAGAATGCATCCGTAGTAAGGCGGCGCGATGCGAGCATCCCTCTCTGGAAGAATGGGATATATACTCCCAAAACTTCAGTGTCTTTTTATGTTTCTTTCAAACAGACGACGGATCAGCCACACGAGTCAACCGAGATCGGATATATCATATCTGGTATGATATCGTCGATCGGTCGGTCAAAACGAGAGAGATGCGAACGTCCGGTTCGTATATAGAGTACACACACAGTGTGTTGTTGTGTGTACAAAAATACAGTGTGAGTAATACGCTTCGACGCATCAGTTCTACGTATATAAATATACGAGTTTTTCAGATGCGAGAAGCCGAACGTCAGATCGTCAGTGTATCTGTTTCGCGTACACACATATATTGTGCGACACAAAAATACGTTAATGATCCTTCCGCAGGTTCACCTACGGAAACCTTGTTACGACTTTTACTTCCTCTAAATGATCAAGTTTGGTCATCTTCCCAGCAACATCGACGAACGTCGAAACGTCACCGAGTACCGGTCCGAAGACCTCACTAAATCATTCAATCGGTAGTAGCGACGGGCGGTGTGTACAAAGGGCAGGGACGTAATCAACGCGAGCTTATGACTCGCGCTTACTGGGAATTCCTCGTTCATGGGGAACAATTGCAAGCCCCAATCCCTAGCACGAAGGAGGTTCAGCGGGTTACCCGGACCTTTCGGCCAGGGAGGACACGCTGTCTCCTTCAGTGTAGCGCGCGTGCGGCCCAGAACATCTAAGGGCATCACAGACCTGTTATTGCTCATTCTCGTGCGGCTAAAAGCCACTTGTCCCTCTAAGAAGAATTGATTGTACGCCGACAGTAAAAATCAAACGAGCGGCACGCACGACCGTTTGCACGACCGTGACGATACCGACGCCGACCTTTGAGATGTCGAAAGTACGCCTAGTTAGCAGGCTAGAGTCTCGTTCGTTATCGGAATTAACCTGACAGATCACTCCACCAACTAAGAACGGCCATGCACCACCACCCACCGAATCAAGAAAGAGCTCTCAATCTGTCAATCCTTCCGGTG
>CAXAKX010000604.1:0-54555 GCA_963969525.1 Ontholestes murinus | reverse complement strand
ACCGGTTTCAACTATTACATGGTCATTTTCAAATGTTCAATAAAAACCGTGTGTGATAACAACAAAGTGAATTTCATTTATCGTCCTAATTTTCAAAAATGTATCACAACCTAATGGCTTCAAGCATCAATTATATCATAACATTGGTTTGATTGTCAATATTAATCATAAAACAAGCTTATATCATTGCGAACATACAAACTATACACACTAAATAAGCAACCCGTATGTGATATCAACATAATATACACTATTAAACTTTCTGTTTATCTTAACTTGTAAACTTGTAAAAGGTGAAACCGTAAATAAATGAATAAATAAATACAAAACTTGTTTATATTTTGTTAGGGTAATAGAATTATTATGTGGATACTTATCATGCTTAAATTCAAATATTAATAATTTTCAGTTCGAACGCATTTCATAATTAATGCAAGGGCACGAAATAGAAAATTTTATTGTGGCACAACTCAATTAAGAAAACAAGCAAACACTGTAGGCGTAATGCCGTATATTATTTTAAAACTTAGTAAATATAATTAATGAAATTAAATGTTCACCATATATGGTTAAGTGTATCAAGTTTATGCGAGAGAGTGTTAAGTTCAATATCACGAAATTTTGTAACGCCAAAATGTCAACATTATATAACGACCAAAACAGCGGATGCATAAATCGTGACGGGATTTTAACATTCTCTGAGATTGGTATAAATAGGCATACTGATTTATTGTTGAGTACATTCAGTCTTCCATTCGCTGATAAATACAGACATCATGGTTTCCAAGGTATGTACGGATTAAAAGGGATTTGTAATTAAGTAATAAATTTATTTTATTTTAGATTGTAGTATTCTGTGCCGCTTTGGCCGTAGCTAGCGCTGGAAATTTGGCTCCTCTGGCCTATAAACGCTGGGCTTGGATATGGATACGGACAAGCCGCTGTAGCCGCCCCTTTGGCTTACTCCGCTGCTCCTTTGGCTTATTCCGCCGGACACGTAGCCGCTCCCTTGGCTTATTCCGCTCCGGTTGCAACTTATGCTAAAACTTTAGCCGCCCCAGCTGTTGCTTACTCTGCCGCCCCATCCGTATCTTACTCAACATCTACCGTCTCTCATCATCCATCTGTAGTAGCTAAGACCGTTGCTGCCCCAGTAGCTGCCTACTCTGCCCCAATTGCCCCCAGCCCCTAGCTTACTCTGCCGGACACGTTGCCGCTCCACTGGCTTACTCTGCTGGACACATTGCCGCTCCAGTAGCTGCTTATTCTGGTCTTGGATATTCAGGACACCTTGGATACTCCGCCGCCCCGGCTTTGGGTTATGCCGCCGCACATGGATGGTAAATTCGTTTAAATAAACGGATAATGAATAATTAAAATTTATTGTATACTCCAAAGTTCAAAAATAATATCAATGCATTATCAAAAATAATGTAATGTAATAAAAATAAAAATTACCAACATACAATATATTTGTTTACATAAAACGTTTCCTTTAATTATTTAGTATTATAAGGTAATAGTTATTTTATATATAAATAATCCTACATAAGTAGAATAATGGTGGACTCCTTACTAGACTGTCACATACATTTAGGACATAATATCAAACAAAATTTGACAGTTTACAAAGAAAAATAATTACATGAAATTATAAAATAGGTATCAAATTGATACTCGGTGACACATATCAAACCGAGTCCTTGGAAAATAGATATTAACTAGGTGCTGTTAATATTGATTTTTGTTACGCCTTCAACTGAGTTGATAATAATTCTTCAATGACAGAATTAAAGTCCATTAGACTAGCAGGCAGTGTAATTGAAGTGTCGGGTAGCTACGGTAGATCCCGAAGAGTTAAAATTGGTTTGCTCTTCAGAGATTGTAATTACTTCAGAGTTTCCTTGGGATATTGTGGTCGAATTTTATGGTTTATTGTTTGTTAAGGCTGACACAACGTAATAATTTACTGTGATTCTGCAGATGGGGGTTCTATGACGCAACAACCTGAGCTCGATGCGCAAATAGTGTTAAACGTATTAACAAAATTAAATGCTAATATACTATCAGTGAAACCGCAATGTTCAGGAAAATATTATAACACTAAACACAACAATCGCCCAATAAAACTCTGTGTTAGTTGTCCTGATATAGTTCTAAAAGTTATCAAAAACTTTAGTAATCTCAAAAATAACGCTCAATTCTATGTATTATTGGTGTACACTTCCAAATTGCTTATTATAATTTCGTAAAATATGAACTAAACAATCTTGAAAATTATATATAAGAACGGTGTACCAACTATTTCATCGTCGAAAAACTAAATGGATCCAACAGGATAATTCATTCAGTTTATTTCACCAAAACGTTCGTTGTTTAAACTCTAAAACAACCGAATTTTTATAATAATTGCTGTCTCCTTTATTTTGGTGGTTATTATATGATTTAACTATCTGAAACATGATTAAATGAATGGTATTGATTCAAGAATTATTCCCTACTAATTATAACGTTATTCGTTCTGATAGAAAATTTTCAATTGTAAATTGCTCAAGTCTTGTTTGCTATACGTAAAACCATTTCTTTTACATTAGTTGATACTACAATTGTAATTTCGATTCCAGTACAGTTATTTTAGGAGTTGTCGTCCCGCAAAAAGGTAACTAGTGACGGTCACGGAACCTAGTGTTTTAATTTTCATCAATCGAATTGACTTTTATTTTAACTCATTTGTGCTGCTTACATTTATGTATTTGTGTTTTCCCTCCGTGGCCCATACTTTCCTAATGTTTTTTTGTTTTATATTTGTTAGTCACCACGACGGGTCACGTTGGTGTGTGAGAGTTTATCGCGTAATTCCAACTATAAATTATACAATGGTTTTCAAATGCGGTATTTGCGACCAAGGTATTACCCCGAACACCTCATATTTAAAAGGCAATGGAAAATGTAACAAATCAATTCACATCCGCTGTTCTCGTCTGTGCGATAGCGAAGTGTCCCTTATAACAGTAAATCAAAATGGGTCTGTCATTTTTGCACAGACCGTGTAAATAAAGTTAACCCTGATAGTAATATGTCTGTGTCCATGGACGATTTAAATAGAATTATATCTAATCAATTAAACGTATTTCGTCAGGAAATTATTAATTTGAAACAAGATATAATTACCTCATTAATGTCTCGATTTTCTGATATTGAAAAGAGACTTAAAATAAAATACTTAAACAAAATTCGTCAAACTCATCAATAGTTAGTGAAAATATGCACGACATAGTTCAAGAAATCGAAGATAGACAAAATAGAATATCAATGTTTTATTATTTAATTCTAAAGAGTCTATTGTATTGACAATCGACCAAAGAGTCAATGATGATCTTCTTGAAGTTGAAAAGATTCTTCAACCACTCACTTCTAAACTACTCAAATTAATTCGTCTTGGCAAAAAGAATACTAATACCGCCTGTCGTCCTCTTAAATTGTTATTCTCTGACGAAGCCACCGCTAAACAAGTGCCTAAAACGAACGCCATTAACAATAATAAACGTATGTATTTTAAAAAGTGATCGCACTTTAAAACAGCGCCAGTATTATAATAATATTAAAGATTAATTAAATTCTCGTGTGGCTAGTGGTGAACAAAATATTATTATCGTAACGATATGCCGTATATATCTACTGCTAATAGTAGACCTCCTGCTGATGGTACTAATTCAAAAAACTAATATTGTATTACCAGAATGTTGGAGGCATGCGGACAAAATTCTATGATTTTATGTTCAACGTTAATAATTGTGTTTATGATATAATTATTATAACAGAAACTTGGATATACAATAACTTCTTAGACAATCCGTTTCTAATACCTAACTACGCCCTATATCGAGTTGAATGAACAATATATGGTGATCGTAAGGGTGGTAGCCTACTGATAGCATTAAAAAATGCCTGAAATCTACATTCGTTTGTTCTTCAAATGAAATTGAACATATTTTTATAACAGTCACTTTCGATAATGTTATGTTAGTAATTGGTGGTGTTTATATTCCACCCAATTCATCGGTTGCTACTTATAAGGATCATTGTACGGTATTGGAAACATTGGGGCAAAATTTTAATAACTCTAAGTTTATAATTTGCGGTGAATATAACCTAAGTAACATTAAATGGCTTGCTAATAGTTATGATTGGCAAATATTTAGCCCTCAAGGACAACAAATTATAAATTCATATGCGTTTATGAATCTTAAGCAACTTAATTTGATTCCTAATGCAAGAGGAATATTTCTCGACTTATGTTTTTCAAATGCAGATAATGTTTGCACTTCATTAGCCTACCATATATTACTCCGTACTAGCATATTGTATAACACTGCCCATGAAAAAGACTGTTGATACTCTTTCAATGACTGATGAAATGAATCTTTTCAAGAAGACGGACTATGCAGGATTAAATGACTATTTTCATAATATTAATTGGGATTGTTTATTTTCTGCACATAGTTTAGAAAATGCAGTTATTCATACCTAAGATACGTTTGAAACATAGGAAACAGTCGTATCCGAAATGATTCAATTTTGATATTATTAAAAAAATACGTGATAAGAACATTGCACATGCAAAATAAAATCAGACCAGATCCCGTGAAGATTACTTATTATTTTGCAGTTTAAGATCATATTGTAAAGAGCTTTCATACATACTGTACACTGATTATAAGAGTAATATTCAAAATAATATATTTACTGAACCACGTAGATTTTGGAAATTTGCAGAAGATGCTAGGCAGGATAACGGAATTCCAGAGGTGTTGAATTTTAATGATTGTAGAGCTGAAAATATATTCGAGGCCGTTTCACTTTTCAACAGTTAATGGAACTGATGTGTCTGCTTTCAATCCCGATCAATCGAGTACTAACCAATTCAATATTAGGAATGTCCATCAAGTTCAAGACTCGGAGTTTACCATCTCGCTAGAATCAGTATTTAAATGCATCGCAAGTTTGAAAAATTCGTACTCTTTCGGCCCGGATTGTGTACCAACCAATATATTAATTAATTGTGTCTATTCATTATGTAAACCTTTACATTATTTATTTACGAAATCACTTTCAATTAACCACTTTCCTAATGTTTGGAAAGAGTGTTATATTTCTCCAATTTTTAAAGGTCGTAGTCGAGATAATGTAGTTAACTACCGTGGGATTAACCTACAGTCTGCTATTCCTAAGCTTTTCGATTCAATTATGAGTGAACAACTTGCTTGGATGTCTCCTTCAATAATTTCCAACAATCAGCATGGATTTCAACGTGGTAAAGTTTAACAAATTTAATGCACTTTAAGCAATTTTTATCAAACGCATTTGACAACAATTGCCAAGTTGATGCGATTTATACCGATTTTTGAAAGGCGTTTGATCGAGTAAATCACTTGGTATTAGCTGGGAGTATTAGAATTTAACATAAACATATTATAGTGGCTCAAATCATTTTTAAGCGATCGCACACAAAGAGTTCGGGTTTTAAACTTTATATCAGAACCTATAACAGTCAGGTTTACTGTAAGGTTCCCATATTGGACCCATTTTATTTTTGATGTTCATTAATGATATAGTAGATGTTATAGAATTCGCTGAATGCTTAATGTATGCAAATGATTTGAAATTATTTCAAGTTGTAAAGTGTAAAGTGCCCATCGTTGAAGAGTCGCAGCTCATACCCATTATGACTCGCCTTCCAAGCTGTCTTAATCGCGACTGCAGATATATTAGCTAATCTTCTATGTACAATTTTTAATTATTAATTGCTAATAGTTTCCTAGCTGCTGGAAAAAAAGCCATTCTGTGTCATATTTTTATAAAAAAGGTGACCCATCGCATATAGACAATTATCGTCCAATTTCATTATTTTTTAACTTTTCCAAGATATTTGAAATTATGCTCCACAGTTCTATCTTCATGCCTGGTCGTTCAACAATGACTAACCTCGTTACTATATCACAATTCCAAACTGAAGCCCTTGACACACATGGCTGAACTGGAAAAGTTCATCATAAATCCTTGTTGCTAGCTTGATAAAAGCTAGAAAATACTAGAAATCAATTATTCTTATTTTTTGGATCTAGAGTCGTTGGATAACAAAACTTTAGTGTCAGATATTTTGTTTACAAATTGGTTAATGTGAGAGTTAATTGTAAATATCTTGTAAATATGTTAAATTTTTATATTCTTTAATATCTCTCTTTCTAACACGTTTTACGCAATTTTTTACTAAATAATATCATATTGTTTCTCCTTTAGTAACTTTGCATAAGTAATTCATTATAATTTAATCAATAAAATAATAAGTACTTCTTCACTCAATGATTATTACCTAAATAAAGTTTATATTTGAATGAACTTAATTTAATGTCTTAAATCTTAAATATTCAATTGGCAGCTTGTGTTGTTAATAATACCAGCAAATTTCCTTCCTATTTTTTTTACACTTTTACTAAATTTGATTATTTTACCCAGTAACACTGTTAGCAGTAAAGGAATCAAATACAGCTTTAGAAGTATAGTTATTTGTAATAATAGTTTTAGATTTGAGGGAAGCTGCGATAAGAAATTGTATTATCATCAAATAGGATGGTAGAACTATCACCACTCTACTAAAGTAAATCATGTATGCAATTATAAATAAAAACGGACCCAGAACTGAACCTTGGAGTATCCCTTGCTTGACAAAAGTCTCTCTTGACAACTTGCCGCTGAAATATTACTTTCTGTTAGATAAATAAAAAATATCATGGACTAAAATTGTCGCTGGAGAACCCCACAAAAGAAACAATTAAATGTTTTTGATAAATCCACGAAGGTCGCAATACAGAATTTGCCTGATTCAAAACCCTTAAAAATTCATGTATGAGAGCACTTATTGCTCCCCTAGTGGCTCTTCAAACTGATTATTTGAGTAATCATTTATAAATACGAATACATTTCGTAATGAGTCTTACTAAGACTACAAAATAAATCACTTCTTTATTTATTTATCTACGATCGTACAGAAAGTAGACACTTTTTGCATCACTTTTCATTGTAAAAGTGGCTTTTTAAAGCACTAGTGCTTTTTTACGTTTTTATTGCACGGTAATGTCAAACTGTTTTTATTGCACAGAAATGTCAAATTTGACAGATGAATGAATAGCACAAATTTTCGACGAAAAACTTAATTTTTTATTAATTGATACAAATAACTAATAAACTATAAATAAAATATATAATACAAACCAAATGGCAGATTTAAGAACTCTGAAGATTTCATTTAATGCAAGTCGAAGCGATTACAATAAAGCGAAAATTTTTTCCATAAATAATAATGGCGGTCGACATTTGTGCAACTTGTTTACTGGTTGCTAAGTAACGTGGAGTGCGGGTAAAATATGTTTTCATTAATTGAATTATTGAAATGACATTAAAATATTACTCATAAGAATATATTCTTTGAAGTCCTTTACGATCGAAGATAAAATTTTGTAAGGCACATGTGTAAAAAGTTTCTTTATTGCACTCCTGGCTTTAAAAAAACTCGCTCGTTCCTCGCTCGTGTTTTTAAACGCCAGTTCGTGCAATAAAGCATCACTTTTTACACTTGTACCTTAAATAACTATTATATGCTTGTTTTATCCAAAATTTAGAATGCACGATAATTGGGCAGAGTTCATCCTAGATGATCTTCCACTCGTAACCTACTTCTTCTGCTGATGCTTCTGTCGTACAGAAACTCATTAGAAACCATTTAACCATATTTAGGTACATTTTTGCCAAATATTATTGAAACAACTACTTCTCTGGCTAATACCTCGACAGATCTTGAATTATACAAAAGTAATTTTCGTGTTACAAAAAGCACAGCCATCAAAGCAACACTAGTTTGATGTATTTATTTCTGTAAAATAAACTAAAAAATAATAATTAAATGTACGTTAAACAGTTTGTGAATGAACACGGAGAGAAAGATTATCAACAAAAAATTAATTTACGCTGATTTAATTATATTAAACTAGTAAAAATAATTACATAACTTAACAATCAAGTTTTGAATCATCTGCAGACACATGTTTCGATCTCTTGATCTCATTGAGGTATTAGGGAAACAAACATATTTTATTATTAAAATTGCTCAAAATGGAATTCAGCGATTTTATTGTAATTTAGCTTAAGTCCTTTTTGAAAGATAGATTACAATTAGTTAAAATAAGAAAATAAATAAAGGATGTATATTTTGAACAATTCAACTACATTCAAACACCATTTACTTTTCACTATGTCCTTTATTATGATATAAAATTCAATTTTGTAATTTGCCTTGTACATCTTTCTATTTTTAATAAAATGGATTCATGTTCCTCGTCTCACTTCGAAGAAAATAGAGGAACTGTAGTAGTCTAATGCTGCAGTATCCAGAATTTTTGTGTGGGTTACTAGTGGAGCCGAGTAGGCAATTAGGTGGCTACTTGTCTGGATCAGTTAACCAAAAAAATAAGAACAACAGCGTGTCCGTATCAATATCTAACTTTAGCATTGTAAGCCAATGAAGTCAAGTTTTGATGCAACCAACCATGAACTGTAAATAATTACTGATTAATAAGCGTAACGAAATTATTTGTTTTTAATATTTTATATGTAACAAATATTCTCTAATTTGAATAGTAATTATTGGTTATCTATTATATAATCCTACAGATATGCTATTTGTGTATTGTGTTTATATACAAGATCTTTATTAACAAACAAATATACAAATAAACTAAATATAATACATGTATGATACAATGGATGTTTGTTGGATTTTAAGAGTATGTGAAAATGTTTATAATTAAATAAAACACTAGATTAGCACTTTTCTCACTTGGATATTGGTGAGTTAGTTTGTTAAATGGCTATCGACCAGCGGTCTTTCAGCCTGGATTTGTCATTGTCGATGTGTTTTGTCAGTCTGTCTCTGAAGATGATGATGATGATGGATAGTATGATGCTATGAATTCAATGTAGTGAATGAAGGGGTTTTGAATTTTGGAATCAGGTTGGGATTTCTGCGCAAGCAGTAGAGGGAAAAGATGTGTTGGTTGAAGGGATTTTTGAAGAATTTTTGCTTATGAGTATTGTGTATTTATGTGATAATATTTATTAAACTTTTCCCATCATCCGAAACGTTATAGGAAACTTTATTCAAATGCAGAGATGAATGTTAATAATATTAACAGATATATTTTATAAATCATAAATGCATTAAATAAAAACTAAATTATTTAAGTATTGTTAATTATTATTTATTTAACAATAACTTTATCATTACTAATATAAAAATTTAAATATTTGTATGTATAAGCATAATAGCATAATTCTTGATATAATAATTACTTATAATATTATTTAAAAAAATATTACCAAATTACTATTATCAATGATATCAACTGATATTTATAATGCAGGTAATTAAGGTTTACTGTATTTTGTTACGATTTCCTACCTTGAAAGTTATGCCAATGTTTATCAGAGAATGAACAGAATGGATAAACAAAAATTGGCGGCCGCTATATATACCAATTTACGAGAGTGGTACTCCAATTTAAAAAAAAAAAACGAATCTTTGTTTATACGGCTTTAAATTAAATCGATGTATTTTGCATACGAATCTCATTTTCATCTATAAATTATTTATACGGAAACAGCTAATGATTTCTTGTGTTATCCAATGTCAAAAACATAATGTAGATTATTTTTTTAGTATATCCGGAGCATACATTTTTTTTGGAATATTTTTGTTAAATCACTGCAAAACATTTAAAACTAGAAAAACATATTTGGTTAAATGAGTGATTGTGTTAAGTGCATAAATATAATTAATAAAGTACTAAAAACCTTGTTTAGTACTTTATTAATTAATTTATGCACTTAATATGAGCATTCATTCAACCAGAAATTTTTTACTAATTTTAAATATTTTGCAGTGATTAATCAAGTGGCTAAAAAGTGGTATAATTTAAATTTAAAAACAATTGAGCTTTTATTGCTGTTTATAGAAATATAGTTGAACTAAAAAGCATTATTTAATTTAATTTTACCAAGATAAAAATAAGTCACAGTAAGTATAATAATATTTGTTATTTAATAGTTTTATTTGATTGCAATAAAGATATTTAAAATATAGAGTAAATTTATAATGAAATAACCATATCAATAAATTTAGCGACGCTAATTTAAATATTAGTGTCGTTTACCTTTTAGTATATTTAAATTTTGACCATGGTATTTTAAAATTGCTTCAATATTTTATACAATATATAATTTCATAGTGGGCAAAATGCACCTACATACAACACGAAGGAAGGCTTTATATAGCATCTTTATGCACAGGGTAAAGTAAAGTTAATTTATGAATAGGCAGCTAATAAACATATTAATTGGTAATTGGTTTATCAAAATTATAGCCCTACAATACTTGACAAGTATTCAAATAATTTAGACAAGAAATAGTATGTACTATGGGATTTTATAATATTATGACTGTGACTTGTAGTGTTGGTCCTATTAGATGTAAGACCGAGTGAATAATTGCTACTGGCCAGCAAAGTCAGCTATTTATAATTAAGCCAACTAGTGCTAAAAAGTCTAAACACTGAGAGGTGTCCCAGCACACCCTGGAGAACCGGCATCGAGGGTGCTGGTATGCCCAACGAGATGCTAATAAGTCAATGTGAGTGTGGTATTACAAGAATAAAGTAACGAACAAAAGTAAGCTGAGATTGATTTCCTTGAGTGACCTATAAAATTTTGTAACAAGTTAGTGTCGAGATCGTCCCAGTGAAGCAACATCTCTAGTATTTTTTTTCTGGGAATCGCACTCTCTTATTCCAGAGACGGACGGGTTGAGCTTCTTCTAAGTTTCCGGCGAGATTGCTATAATAAACTAAAATAGTACTTAGTTTGGGCTAAGTGAGATTCAGAGATTTTTTTTTCATGCAGATATGTCTTAAGTTGCCCTAGTTTAGTGTCAGCTTTACATATATTCCCTTACTGTTAACGCATTAACCGGCGTGAATTATCTAAGCTAACTGAGTATTAATTTTTGTACATCGTTCACAATATCTTGAGTGCTAATAGAAAACTATATGGCAAATAACTAACTTTGATCTTTTGCATGATTAATTTAGGAATGTATAGAATTGTTGGTCTTGAAAGAATTATTTGCATTCCAATATTAATAAGGCAACAGATAAAAATAAAGAATCTGGAGTCTATTTGTGGCCTTGTGGGGATTGCAGTAAAGTATATGTTGGCCAAACAGGTAGAAGCTTTGAAAATAGAATTAAGGAACACCCAAAAGAAACCAATTTCGGCATATGCTGAATATTTTAAATAATATAACTACACATTTAACAACAATTTCAAGATTCTCCAAAAATGCAACAAGGGGCTGAAGCTCAACTTACTGAAAATCATCAAATTTAACACAAGAGGATTTTTAACGATCAAATAGAGGCCAATAATTCGCCATTATTGAATATTTTTTGAAATTTCCATGGTAATAATTGTTCGTTTGTAAAATCTTAAATTTTTTTGTTAAAAACCGCAAACTTCCTCTAAATCCCACCTTCTCACAGTCTCATCCCATTAGTATATAAGCTGAATTTGTATTTTGTTATTATCATATATCTACCTGATGATGCCACAATGTGGCGAAACAAATGTAGTACAATAAAATAATTTTTGAAGCCTCACGTTGTAACAGTGTCTTAATAAGTTATTATTGTAAATTTTTTACATGGTATTCAGTAACTAGAAATAATTTCCATGTAGCTAAAAATTAGTAAGAAGAAGTACTTATTTCCATTTCCATCTGACCTATTATGAACAAGAAATTAAAATTAGAAAAAATCAACTAATCAACTTACACTTACAAAAATATACAAATTCGAAAAAAATAGCACTATACTATTTACACGCTTAACGTTCAGAAGATTCAGAGATGATAAGTTAACTTCATAAAGAATTCAGCATTAGTCAATCACACAAAACTTTCCATGATGCTACTGCCTTTGCCCTTGGATTGTCAATGCTTTCATTCGATAGAGCGAAAAGCTTTAAGTGCAGCCGCCAATGGGCGAGGAGCATGAATTATAGCGCCGGCGTGAGCTTGTTAATGGTCAATTTGTACTTTTGCATGTTCATGATTATCCAGTCTGAAGTGATAAGATGACGGTTTTGATTACCTTATATCGTTGTTTTCAGTTATCTTGCGGACACCAACCAATAGTTAGTGCAACGTGCCCCTAAGATATTTCAGATACTGTCTAGTTATTTGTTAGGATAATATCCTTTAGGTATATCGAACTGAACTCATTAATAAGGGCAAGGACGCAACATTCAGACAATTATAAACATTACACTGGCAACTTCAGTCATGCTGGCTAAAATCAACGATTGTATGGTCGAGACTGACAGGGAAAATTACAGCAACCACTGCCGTACCTCACTCGAGGGAGAACAAATTTGATTCATGAGAAGGCGCCGCAAAGAAATAACCATAGCAGAGGCTGTAGCAAAGGAATACTATACAGGACTAAATGTGGATCCGAATCCACTAGAGGACGTTGCCAAAGGATCAAACGACAGGCGATCGATGAGGAGCAAGGAGGATAAATGGCAACGGCTGAAGGAGGAGGTCGACGAGGATCGGTGGGGTAGATCTTACTGAATAGTTGCGAAGAGGCTTGGGGCATTCCTAACGTCAATTTGCTTATTTCGAGAGGCACCGACCAATAAGACTATTATTCTCAACATGGTAGCTAACATGATGTTAACCAATGATCGTTAAACGGCCATGGTACCCTAAGAAGAAGAGAGGCACAAGGGAGGTAATTTCTGTCCTATTTCTAAAAATAATCGCAAGAGATCTATTATGATCATGGGACAAGGGTCCGAGAGTAGATCATCTACAACAACTACAGCGGATGCCTTGCAGGATGGCAAAGCATCGGGGCTCGGTAAAATTCTAAACGAAGCCAACTAAGTAAAGTTCTAGAGCGACACCTGACAGAGAAAATAAAAGAAAAAAACTAAGGTAGATTCAATGCTAGATCAACAACATGGATTCAAGCAAGGCAGAAAATAGTGGACAGAAATATTTCATGGTAAAGGCGTTTACTTCGTGGTACATTTTAAATGAGTTGTAATTGAAAGACGATAATCTTTGATAATGAGTAGCTTTTAGTCGAAACGAGTATTTTTTTTAATATAGTAGTGAAACAAAGTTATAGTGTTTCAATTACAAAACCGCTGAGGGGAAGAAAATACTGCCTGCCCATAGTCAACTCTTCCCCGATGCAATTTATCGTATGAGCACTGAAAGAGAGAAGGGTCTCACCATACCTGATAAAGATGGTCCTTATCTACTTCCAGGAAGGAACCTCATTTCCGCGCGGCCAAAAGAGACCCAGATAGGGGAAATATTAGCAGGAGGGATCTAAATGGTCGGTACTGGGACTACTTCTCTGGATCGTGCCCTACGATAACGTAGTCGTTTGCCGTTCCTAGAGGGAGTAGAGACAATAGGGCGAAATGATCTATAGATTCTGGTAAGTATAAGGGACATCGAGAACCTGATGCTGACGGGAAGGACTGCAGCTGAGAAGGTCCCAAATTGTTTGGCAGCGGTAGGCTTGGCGTTAGTCGCATTAAAAAACTGAAATGTAGCCGACGTATTTCGCATGATCGTAAATTTGTCTCAGTGAACAGGTTAAGGCTAACTTTGTAATATGGTTTTCTATAAAAGTACTTCTAGTGACTAAATAGAAAAATAAATCTAAAGCTGATCTATCAGGTGAATGTTATCCATTCTATAAAAGATCACCCGTCTTGACAATGGATATAAATTAGGGATAATATTTATATAATATAATATTTTAGTCTAAATAGAGGCGTGTACTATTGTTCCATTTTTAGATAACATTACTAGCTTCAAAAAAGGGTAAATGAAAATAATTTTAAAGTTTTTATACCACTATTTATAAATAACTACCACATAGTAACGGTCGCTACCATCATTTTCATTACTAGCTTCTTGAAGTAAATTGTCTACTTGAATTTCGCATTCACATTTTAAACAAGGAATAGTCAAAAATACTCCTCTTATATTGATTATCAGGTTACCTGGGGTTGTTAAGATTTTGTTTTTGTCAAATTCGTCGTTAAGATTTTGCAACATATTAGTATAGCTTTGGTAGTTATGTTCGTTCATAGGTTCCTAATTAAACATTTGAGTTGGAGCTTGATTGCTGGACAATAAGTAAGTAGGTTGAAGTTTCTATGAGGCCTTTCACAAAGCTTTGTAATAATATTTTATAAAAAAGTCTTTAGAATAATGTTTCCGTTCTCAGCATTGTTTAATTTCTTCGATATTTAACAAAAGGTAGAATGTGGTTGCTGTGGTTTTTGCCAGGTAAGAATTTTGTGTGTTTTTTGATTTTTTTATAAACTTCAATGAAATAAGTAAATAACTAATTACATAACAACATGTACTTTACTAGTGGTAGATAATTTTATAAACAATCGATACTGTCCTACCCCCAAAGAATTTACATTACAGTACACAGATAACTGCTAAAAACAATACTATTTTAATCTTAACTATGGTAACTATATATTATATAATTTTTTATTTTGAATATATTCCAGCCCTTGAATCTAGTAAAAAATACACAAGGATTGAAATTTTGCAAATTTTAATGCTTTCATAATAACAATTATAAACTAAGCATACTGTAATCACTATTGTTAGTTTGAGTTTACATGAAGTGTTTTCAAAATGAAATCAGCACTCAGTTTATTCCTTACTCACCTTGTGAACTAACTATACATTAAGGTACATAAGGAATAAACTGAGTGTTATTTTCATTTAAGCGTACTATAAATATTATAATAAAGAACATAACATATTTTTGTAATTTCAATTATGCTTATAATGTTTTTTTTTACGTTTTATTGGTAAAAATATTAAATTAAATCGGTAGCTTCAAATAAATCACACTGTGTTGTAAGCATGATTTATTCATAATTATAGCCTCGACATTTACAAGACCATTATCAGTTATTTTTAGTTTCAATAAAGTATAAATAAACTTTTGAGATATTTGAATAACAATAAGATAAGTTACAGTGAAAAACGATTATTTTAAGTCGGAGACATTCTTGATGTCATGAACATGAACTTTGTTAAGTTGCAACTAAAACTGGCAGACCGAATAAGTAAGCTTATAATTGAAGATTATATCCTAGTATTTTATATATTAAATTAAATTTCAGATATCAAATGTCAAATGTCAAATATTAGATGTTGTATGGGTGGCACCAGCGCCTATTCCACCGGGACCTTTCCAATCAAATTGGTCAAATATTAGAAATTTGGTCAAATATTTGAAATCAAATATTAAATATCAAGGGAGACGAAGTGGTTCAGGCAACATAAAAATTAACAATAATAAAATTAGAATTAAATTAAAATTAAAATTAAATTCAAATTAGATTACAAAATTAAACTTAAAAACTAGCGACACATAATTCAATAGTACCCATAATAAAGTCAACACTTAACATCACTATTTATAATATTGGACACATTACATATTACTACAAATTTAAAAATCAATTACTCTTAATTGACTTTTAAAAACAGCAAATGATATTCCAGAAATAGAGATACTATGGTTACCTTGAACGATATTGTAGTTTCGCATCATTCTACCTAATGGACTGTTGTGACCGTAATTTGATCGATGAAAG
The DNA here is from genome assembly GCA_963969525.1 of Ontholestes murinus. NCBI lineage: Eukaryota > Metazoa > Arthropoda > Insecta > Coleoptera > Staphylinidae > Ontholestes > Ontholestes murinus. The sequence continues at coordinate 38,730 of CAXAKX010000604.1, read as the reverse complement.
TTCTCTCGAAATGTTAAATGGGTCCTTGTATTAGTGGGAATGTTGAAATGAATATAACTAAGTAACTCATGCGAAATTATTATGCTGTTAATAACTTTATAAAGAAAACAAAAATCGTTATAAATGCGTCTAACTTCCTAGAGTGGTTAAATTGGTCATAGCGAGCATTTGAGTGCGACTGTAATTTATTTCATTTATTCCGAGTTTGTAACTTATATTTAACAAACATTTGTTTTGAACTCGTTCGAGCTGGACTATAGAATTTGAATAAAATGGATACCAAATGGGGCATGCATACTCTAATTGAGACCATACCAGGGTAATATAAAGTAGTTTTTGTGCACTACCGAACCGAAGGATAAAACCTAAAGTCTGCATGGCTTTACAACAAATTGTATCAATATGTTTAGTGAAAGTTAGGCGATAATCAAATGTTACACTAAGGTCTTTAATGTACTTGACTGACGATAGCAATATCTCATTAATAAAATAATTATATTCAGATATATGACCTCTGCTGAATGAAATTGCATAACATTTACTGATATTAAGAGATAAATGATTGTCATAGCACCAGCGATTTAAATTTCAAGGTCAGTCTACAGTAATATGTGGTCAGATGGATGGTTAATGATGCGAAACATTTTGAGATCATCATCAAATAAAAGTAACTTGCAATGAGCAACATATGTGGTAATGTCATTGATGAACAATAAAAATAATATTGGGCCACAATGGGACCCTTGAGGAACCCCTGATTTTAAAGAAATAGCTTCAGATATGTAAAAGTTTAATTTATCGAACTGTTTTCTGTTGGTTAAGAAACTATATAACCACTTAGTAACTGAAAACCCGAATCGAAAATGTTCAAGTTTATGGATTAAAATGGAATGGGAAACACGATAAAAGGCTTTTGAGAAATCACTGTAAACCGAATCAACCTGTTTCCCATCCTCAAAAGCCTTCAGTAAAAATGATTGGTATAAAATAAAGTTGGTTATAGTTGACTTACCATGACGAAAACCTGTTCCTCATTACAAATCACCCGTCTGCAAGCCCAACTCAACTGAACGGCGATTTGCTTATCAAACAGCTTAGGAATAATTGATGGCATAACTATACCTCTGTAATTATTGACCTCTTCGCGATGACCATTCTTAAATAATGGTGTTATCTAACTTGCCTAATACATATATATAAAGGAGTGCAAATGGAATATATGCCTTGGTATAATTCTGAAATAATACATTTAATTAAAGAAAAGAATACCATTAGAACTAAACTCAAATCTAACTCAATCTCCATGAGGGCTAATTTTCGACACCTCCGAGCATTAATTAAACGTAAAATCAAATCTGCTTATAACTCATACATGTCCACCATTGAGAATCAAGTTACTTCTAACCCAGGTCAGTTTTGGACGTACATAAACTCTAAGAGTTCTAGTACATCCAGAATTCCTTCGACATTGATAGATAATGATAATAAACTGGACAACCCTGAAAAGATTGTTAATGGTTTTCGTAATTTTTTTGAATCTGTTCATGTTTCCCCATCTAAAAATGTTCATTCATCTAATTTCAGCTATATTCCCAGTTTTTCCTTTTCCCCTGTGTCAGATAAAGTTGTATATAACATTCTTAAGAAACTTCCTAATAAATTTTCTCCCGGTGATGACAATATACCTGCTTTTATTTTAAAAGATTGTGCTCCTATTCTTTGTTATCCGCTTACAATTATTTTCAACTTATCTATTCAAACTTCTACCTTTCCTAATAAATTGAAAATAACATCAGTCTGTCCAATACCTAAATCAAGTGCCAATATTCTCAAAATTAATAACTATCGACCTATAGCAATTTTATCACATATTGCTAAAGTTTTTGAACGTGTGCTATATGACCAGATTTACATTCATATTAAACCTTTCCTCTCTGATAATCAGCATGGATTCATTCCTAATCGCTCGACAGTAACTAAGCTATTTGCTCTTACTCATAACATTGCTGAAGTTCTTGACTCCTCTAGTCAAATTGATGTCATATACACGGATATGTCGAAAGCCTTCGACAAAGTTAACCATAATCTTTTAATTTCTAAGTTGGATAACTTTGGCTTTTGCAATTCATCTACCTCTCTAATGTCGTCTTACTTAAGTAAACGTGAATCGTATGTCACTTTCAATAATTTTAAATCTAGTTCTTGTTTCTCTACGTCTGGTGTCCCTCAAGGATCAATTTTAGGCCCCTTGCTTTTTAACATATTTATTAATGACCTTTCCACAACATTGACCTGTCAACATCTTTTATATGCGGATGATCTCAAAATATATGCGACAATCAACAATCATAATGATTGCTTGTATTTGCAGGACGAGCTTGGCAAGGTCGTTACATGGTGTGAAGTAAATGGACTGGAATTAAATATTAATAAGTGCAAGTTCATGTCATTTACTAGAAAAACTAATCCTGTGAGGTTCACTTATTCAATCAATGCCAATTTAATTTCAACATTTAAAGATTTAGGTGTACATTTTGACACAAAATTAAGTTTTAACTGTCACATTGGTGAAGTAATTAAGGGTTCATTAAGAGCTCTATGTTTCATATACCGGAATACTAAAAGTTTCAAAAATATAAATACCTTAATTACTTTATATAATGCTTATGTGAGGTCTAAGTTGAAATATGCTTCCTTAATTTGGTTTCCCCAAACCCAACAGCAGAAATACATGGTTGAGGGCATTCAACGTAAATTTTTAAATATCTATATTTTAAGTCGGAAGGTTATTATCCTATTAGAGGGTTCGATCATGCAACGTTACTTAAAAAGTTTAACTTTCAATCTATTGATTCAGCAGAGATTTTACATAATATTAGGTTGCATGTTCCACCCTTTAGTAGTAGACAAAAGCCAACTTTTAAGATTTTACCTCATAAAACCAATTATCGACTGAAGTCTCCGATAAACATCGTTTGCGCTAATTGTAATCAGATATCATCTTATTGTGATATATTTAATGACTCTCTCAATTATGTCATTGCTCAATGTAATCATTCACTTTTAGTTAGTATGTAACCATTTATTATTTTGAGTTTAAGTTATGCTAGTATGTAAATTTACTTTCTTCTTTATATATGTTGCCATGTAATTGGGATTTTTTCCTGTAGGGTAAGAAATATATATTTATTTATTTATATGCAACGATTTATAAAGTAAGCAGGTAAATTATCTGGACCTGAATTGCACGAATCGGGAAGTAACTGTATGGCATTAAAAATATCAGCAACATTAACAGTGAAATTAAATTATGTATAAATTGCTTCAACATTAACTTAACTGAGAATTTTTTGTATCAAGTTCTTGACATAACAGATTCAACTTTTTTTTCAAATTGAACTGTATATATTATGGGATATTGGTGTGATTTGGGTAGTTTACAAGAGGTCGTTGGAGGAATTATGTAGTGGATTATTAGGGTGTCGGAGTTTAGTTAGGGTTCTTAGGGCTGATATTTCTGACATAAACAGCCAAAAATTAATATGTATTATTTTAAAAAGGAGACCGAAGATAAATAAATAAATATCTTTTTATTAATATCAGCAAGAAATTATTACAATAAATTCATATGGTGATGGCAGTATTTTATCTGTATTTTCCAAAATAAATTATGTTTACCACCCTCCATTTGTTAATCAAGTTTGATATTTAATGCCTGTGAATATTTTTATTTAAGAAAATCGCAGAAATAATCAGCGAAAAACTTTTGAATTTATTTTCATCATAATATACAAATATGATGCAAATAAAGAATTATAGATATTTAAATGTTAATTCATATCATCTACTAAGATTAATTGTAAAATATTAATCCAGCCAAGATATAAACTCATATTATTATATTATAATAAAGATTGTTACCTTAGATCTTAGATAGATATTTTAGTTTTATACTACAATAAACTTTATCATCTACATATTACACTTTTGGATATGTCGTCCCGAAAAGATAGACCTATGTCAGGGTTGGCATAAAATTTGTTAGTTCATTGATTGTAGATATAATATAAGTCTGGATCTGATAGTTTATGGGAATATAAAAAGAGTTCTAGGCAATTTCGTTTCGAATAGTATTTTTTTCGTTGCGTACAGGACTTTGAGCGATGCGTTGATATTAAAGTTATCCGTATGTTGCAATCGATATAGAACTAATTTAATAGTTAAATAGTTAATTGATGTAACTTCTGGTACAGGATTTATATATTTTTTTAGTAAGGCAGGTGGATTAATAGATTCCTAAAATTATTAAATTGGTGTCAAATTAAAACTTATGCGATTTACTGATAAATACCTTACGACAAGCTAGATGATTTATTAGTGCGTAAAATTTTATTACCTAATATTTGATTAATATTTTCTTAAAGGTTACTTTATGGTTTATAATTCATTTTTATGCGATTATAATACGAATTTATAATTAATATAACGCTGTGTTATTATATTAATGTTAATTATGTTGAGGTCTTTAGATTGAAAACATTTTGGGTTTAGACAATTTATATTTAGTTCTTATACACCGGGTCTCAAAGAGTAATAAAAAAAATGTATTAAACCACAACAGTGGAAGAATAAACATGGATTTGAAAAAAATATAATATCGTTCTGTGAAGTAATCTTTGCTGGCTAATTTCGTTCAAAATTGAAACTTAAAAATATTAAGTTAGAATCGACCGGGAGTTTATGGCCTAACTTATTTATAGGTTTGTATTTTTTTATAGAGAAATCTTTTTAGAAAACTCTCGTAATTGCGCTCTCATAGTTACTTTCCAAAATAACTTTTATTAGGCATTTTATGTTTAGTGTTAATATTTTTGAAAGATTGGCCACAGGCCTAAAATTTAGAATCAAATTAGGAAATGCTTTTAGTTTTATACAAATTCATATTACTTCTAATAGTGTTCAATATAATATTACATTAAACTAATATCTGTATTTAAATTTTAGAAACTTTTAGAAACTCTACTAATAATACACAAATCAGTCTATTTGTATGAGGAAAAGACAAAAAGCAAATGGTTAATAGCTCATTGTCAAATGTAATTGTACTTCAGATTTGTAATTCTCTAGTTTTTATTTTTATTTTGTATCCGTTTGTAAATAAAGCTGTTTATGTGTGTACGATAAAATTGAATAAATACATTTGTTTTGTTAATTAACTGTTAATATTTATTAAATTAATTCACGGATGGAATTAAATTATATTAATTTGTTTCATACTTAATTTTTTATATTGATACGAGAAAATAAATTATATAAAAAGTTTCCTTATAAATTATACAAAATGTTTCCTTATAAATTATACAAAATATTTCCACTCAATAAGAAATTAAATGCAGACAAAATATTATTGAAGGTTACTTCACTTATTTACGTATAACATTAAAATTATGATAAGCCAATTCAATTATTTGTCAAGTTTATTACCAATATAAGTAAAAGTTGTTTTTGTTCAAGTTAATTATCGTAATTTGCGCAATACTGAATATGTCATCCGAATGCCGGGTGGTAATTATAAATTTTTACCATCTACTGCTCCGCCAACTGGAGTATCCACTCTCTTAAATTTTACTATATAAAGAGGTGGAGTCGGTAATTTAGAACATACTCACACCGAGAACCGACAACAACAGACATGGCATTCAAGGTACAGTAATAAAAAATAGTATATATAGTAGTTTATAATTATTTTTCAAATGTTTACAAAAGTAAACATATATTTTGTACGATCTTTACGATTCCTTCAAGGCGGATTTTACGTGGAGATTAATTAACTAATTAATTTTTTTATTAAAATTTATTTTAAATATAATGCCTAATAAGAATCATAGAAACAATAACTTTTTATAAAAAAATTTCACCAAACTAATAAAAAATCTAAATTAATAATAATTATTTTTTTGAATTGTAATTAAACTAATTAACTAATAGCAATAATTTTAGTTCGTAGTATTCTGTGCCGTTCTGGCTGTAGCCAGCGCTGGATACTTAGCTCCTTCGGCATACAATGCTGGACTTGGATACGGTTACGGATACGGACACGCTGCACCTTTGGCTTATTCTGCTGGACACGTGGCCGCTCCATTGGCTTACTCCGCCCCAGTAGCGACTTATGCTAAAGCCACACCAGCTGTCGCCGCTTACTCTGCTGCACCATCCGTCTCTTACTCCCACTCGACCGTAACCCATCAACCATCTTTGGTCGCTAAAACCGTTGCGGCTCCAGTGGCTGCTTACTCGGCTGCTCCAGTTGCTTACTCGGCAGGACATCTTGCTGCGCCAGCTTTAGGATACTCCGCTGCTCCATTGTCCTACTCTGCTGGACATATTGCTGCTCCAGTAGCTGCATATTCTGGACTCGGATATTCAGGACATCTTGGATATTCAACTGGACATTACGCTTCCCCACTCGCTTATTCAGCTGCTCCAGCTTTAGGTTATGCCGCTGGACATGGATGGTAATTAATTCTACTAATAGATAATACAAAATACTTTACGAATATAAAGTCCTTGTTTTGTAATTCATCGAATAATAATTGACTGAAATATATCATGTATATATAAAATTAACAATAAAAATCTGTACATGAAAAAGCAATGAAGTGTTATTTATTTATAGGGTTTTAATAATTGTAGATAATTCAAAAGTGAACAAATTATTAAGGATAACATTTTTGCGCGAACACTCATAGTTTTCGAGTACTATGATGGTTACATCACTACCTTTTCATTTCATATTAAAATTTTCTCTTAACAAATTTTGTAACGAAAAATGTATGAAATTTACTGAAGTGAATAATATTTCTTATCTCAATTGAACTCATCAGTTTCTTATCTTATTTCTTTTTTATGTTTATTTTGTAAGACCGCATTATTTCTTAATTCTGAAAAGAAATCAAATCAGGAAATTTAAACGAAACTGCACTTCGTTGATATCTCACAAGAATATAGTTCATATTAAAGTTCCTCATTAGAAGATGTATTTAACCATTAGTACAGATAATATTTTTATTATTGTAAAAATATTCGAGAACTAGTGTCTTGGCAAAAATGGGGTGTTGTTTATTATTTGTTTAATTTTAATATAAATCTCTTGTGCACTACTATTATACGACGATATACATTAGTTCACCTACTTAAAATATTCCCCTAGAGAATCTACAATCCTAGGTCTCAAATTTCCCTCTCACTTCACAAACTTGACTAGACAAGCTTAGAAACTCATTTACTTCACTGTCTGCAACACTAAATCCAATCAACGGCTTTGCAACTCTTAAAATATAATTTATAGCCGTAATTCGACGTGATGAATATGACGCAGACAGTAGAAACAATCTGTCGAATTCGTCGATAACAATTGAAACGAAATTATGGACATTAATAATGTTCGAATGGCTTTATAGCGTGTATGACATATGCATCATCGCCGACCGGCGTATTACACAAAAAAAAATCTAAATGTGCAAATTTCTGCGTCATTTGAGTTCGGAATTGTTGCATCGATTGCGGCCGGCGAAATGAAATGCGGCAGAACATTTAATCCGACTAGGCGCGGAAAATATATTGTTTCCGCTGGGATGTGTTATAATTATTTTACGGTATTATTTAACCAGCTTTATGGCGTATAAAATAATGTTTGTAAGAGACTTAGTGGAGAAATAATGCATAAAGGGATTTCGGTTTATTAATTAAGGTTTAATCTTTATAAAATACATTTCAAATAAAATATATTATAATTTGTTACAATTTACACAAGACTAATCAAATACAAGAATAATCGTAATGAAACGAACTACTATTATTACCAGTTAGTACATATAATACATTGCTGTAATAAATAAAACAATAAGAAGAAAATAGATAATATTAATTATAATTATAAAATTATAATGTGAAGTTAATAATAATAGAATAAAGTATGAAAACACGACACATTCATCCACTTAAATGAACATTTTGTAACTTTACGCTCCGAATATTAATTAAACATGGAGATATTACCCAGGCTAAACACTAAAGATACAAAGTTAAGCATAGGCTTGTTATTTAAACTGAAATCCTAACCGCGAAACCTCTACCCTTTGCTAATGACTTATTCATATACGAACAATGAACTCCGTCAGACAGGGGATCGATTCTGAATCGATCAATACCACTTCACGAATTTAAAATTAAGATTGATTGCGCAGGTGGGACCCGTCGATATTCCTGCCCCTTGAATAATGAAGTTGTACTTGTCAAGAGGTTGCGAGATACCGAAAGTCGAATGCAAAAATGTTGCCCGAAGTGAATGAGCGTGCAAAAATGTACGATTAAAGGAACACGTAAAATTATGTAATCTGTGAAATTATGTTGTTAATAGTTGTATTGTTTAATTAGGTTTTATGTGCATGCTTATTCTTTGTTAGATTAACGTAAAATTTTTATTTCCTAATGTCGCCTTTTTTTATTATATAAAAATATTCCAATTATATAAACGAACAATCATAATGATTTGGATTTGGAGCTTTTGAAAGCGCGAGTAATCTATTGTGTAAATTCTTGAAGGGACAAGAATAGGCTTATTGTTTGCACAAATTCAATAGCATTGTTTAAAAAAATATTTTATTGTGGAATTTTAACGAATATATAAGTGTAATGTATAAAATACATTTTAATAATTTTATTCATAAAGTGGATCTTGCTGTGCTACACTCTTATAGAAAGAGAAATGAATATTAAACGAAGAGATATTAATATTAGGTGAAGAGTAACACAAGTGTTAATCTTCACCTAAGTTTATTCATTAATGGAATTGAACATAACTTAAGGGTTATGCTAAAAATGTATTGTTTCATATACATTCAAGCATAAAGTGGTAACGATTAAGGGTTTAACATTTTCTATGCTGTTATGAACTTACTTCTGAATTTCGTAAATGCTGCGTTTACTTTCCTCCTCCTCTATAAAAATAAATTCAATAGTGCTAAATGACACAATCTAGGGAGCGAATTCTTATCACTCAAAAGTGATATATTGCTTGTTACATCATCCTGTTGAAACGCCATGTCGTGAATATCAATGTCAGCTAATTTAACCAGAAATAATTTTGATATTATAACGCAATACCTAGCAACAGTTATATTTTTGCGTCACCAGCTTCATTTTTAAAAATGCATAAGGAAGGTACTGTATATTGGATTAATTTAGCATATAAATCTTATTTAACGTGTATAAAAATACAAAACACTAGAACACTTGTCTCAAAACAACATGAAAAGTCAAGAAAAGACAGTAATTGCCAAAAATTACCAAAAATGGTTGAAATAAACTGCTGATCAGGATACCATCATCCAGTAATATGTTTCTCAGTGGAAGAACACTACGTGAACTCCGCCCGCATGTTCCTTGCTTTAAATTGTAAAGTAGTTTGTAAATTTATATTTATTGTTAGAATATTTTCTTCAAGTGGCCATGTAAATTAATCCAATAAATCAATCAATAAAAAAGGGTATAGATACGTTATATGCATGTTATATACATTAAAACTCACAGGAATCTTGAGTAATTATTTCTGACCTTCCGAGATTCTTGCAATTGAGGGAGGAGGCAATTTACATATTCTTTCTATCTTACGTACTTCTTAAAAGAAAACACATCATAAACAATACCTACTTAAATGTGACTTTTGCAACATAATAAACAGTTTTATTTTCACTAGCAAAATTAACAGAAACGTGAGGTTCTTGTTTAATTTCATTACATTAAATATTTTCTGTAAAGCTACGTTCGTTTCTTCTTCTGACATTCCTTATGGGTCTATTAATTTTTGTATGGAAATAGACCTATTATAATCTTATTCGTCATTAATTCATCATCAACTAGATGTTTATAAAATTTAGATTTTATTTTTCTTTCTTGCATTATTTTTGTTTTATTTCTTAGTAGGATACGGTTGTTTAGAAACAGCAGAACATATTTTTAATTTTTTCTTCTGATTTTCCATTTTCTTCTTTTCAGAAATATTCTTCTTCTTCTTACGGGCTGCATTTCTCCTGTAATCTTCTTTCTATCTGTAGCTTTGAACAATGTGTGATTTCAAACATTAACTTGATGTGATCACAGATAGACAATGAAGACAGGACTATAGCGATATTACCGTAACTGATAGAAACTGGTCTATCCATCACAATTTTTACTATTTGTTCTTGTTTGTAACATTTATATTTTTCTGGACTAGTTCACGTTTAACTAAACTTGTTGTCACTAAATATGTTTCTTTCAAATGGAAATAATTCTGTCACCTTAAACAATGCCAATTAATACAGCGATTTCATACATATGAAAAGGTTTTCCTGTATTAGATAACATCCAACTATTCATGTCACTATTGTGAGATTTGTATAGGCTAAACACAGCCCGGTCCAACGGCTGAAGCGTATGGGAGGCATGAGGTGGGCAGATTACCATTACCATGCCGTTTTTCTTAGCTAAATTTAAAGCTTCAATTCGAATGTGTGTTTTGTAACTGTCCGAGATAAGAAGAATTTGTTTGTCTTGAGTGAATTTCATATACATAACAAAATAATTTAAAAATTCAACAAATAACACTTCATAGGATCGATCATTTCGTTTGGCACCTCCAGCTATATTATTTGGCACTCCAGTAAGCATGTGCCTTTAAGAAGCACACTTGAAAAAATCAGAAGCGGTGGAATGCGGTTATAAAAGCATTAATAATATATGCTACTATTGTTACAATAAGTTTCAGAATCAACCTGTGTTGATTATAACATAAAAGTTTATGAGCTCAAGAATGGTTAAATTGCCAGTTTCATTTTGATTGTAGATGTCTTTTGCTTAAAACTGATACCTTTTTAATAATTTAAAATTACGAAACCATTTCGCGAATCTACAACAATGAGTCTTACTAAGACTACAAAACAAATTACTTATCTTTCTAAAAATCAGCTGAAAATAATCAAAAATTGTTTACGTTGTCTTTGTTGAAGCTTGCAACCTCTGCGAAAACTCGAAGCCTCAGGTTTCTGTAAGCCTATACAAGGATGAAGTTCTCTAAAGTTACGCGAACAAAACTCTCTAGCAGATTATTAAGTAAACCATTGTTTTGGTACTTGGGTTTAGCTTTTAAACTGTTCTGATTACTAAATTTAAGCGTATCTTTCTTAACATTATGCTACTACAACAATTATAGCAGTATTTCTACATAATGAAGCAAAACTCTTAAAACATTCGATTTTTATTTATATAAATGCACAATGGAGTTTCATCAAGTGACAGCCTCATCAATCCAAAATCTTTTCTTTGATAGGCAGTCGATTCATTTGAGACTACCTAAAGTTCTCGTTCATTTGAAAACGTTTTCTTAACATAATTTTTTGTCTGTTATACACAAACTGAGGCCAGCCTTCATTTAATCCTAATATAAGATATGTTTTATAAAACCGTCTCATTGTTATTATATTATTGAATTCATACCTACATGCAGTCTCATTTACTTTAAGTTTTCCCTTTAGAATATCTTTTACGATATCTTTATAAGCTTGTAAATAAATTTCCCCGCGTCTTGCCATCACTTCTACGAGGAATAGTTCTATTAAAAATAATAAATTAGATCACCTATAAAGTAGTTTGATAGTAAATCAAACACTAGTTTTACTGTCAATAATTATCACATCAATGTCGTCGGGGCAAGTGAGTCAATGTCAACTTACCTATTTTATATTTATAATAATAAATAAATTACAACAATTTAAACTCTGCACAATACTTCAATTTTGTAATGTCTAATGAAAAGTGACTTCCCAAGGTACAAAACATAGCAACAATTGAAAATGTGGCTTATAAAAATGTTAGAAATAAGCCTTATCACCAATCACATCATTAAGTAGAGTATATTCCATAAGTTAATGCCACGTATCGGTGATAAACGTAAACTTAAGAGTCAAAATTACAAAAATAATAAGCAAAAGCCCAGTTTTCTAGATGTGTTTGAGCATTGACTACCAACAACTCTACCTTCTTTTCTCGATGTCCAAATATTGAACTGCCAACACGTACATTGGTACTTCTCGATATTCCCATAGATAAATCAATAAAACAGAAAATTTGACTTTAGAAAAAGTCTTTCTTCTTTTCTTCTGTACATCAGATACTCGTACAATAGCAGCACAGTGGTTAACTAAAGAATGTAGTTCATCCAGAGGTGCAACTATCCCAAGATAAAACACATGTCCCTAGTCGAAAAATTTAAATCATGCATTAAGCAGTTACAAATTGGTAAAACACTTCTTTTTTGATATCTCATGTAGATTCTCTTATGGTCGGTTAAAATCAATAACTCATTCTCTTCTTTTATTTACTCCCAAACAAAAACTCCCTCAACAGTGTCGTGCGGTGTATTTTGTCAGTATGATGCAAGTCTTCAAACTTTACATTTTGCAAATTCCTGAGTAAGGGATGTGTAGTCAAGAGAAGCAGCTAATGTATATTCAATAGAAAATAATGCCAAATTTGTAAGCTTTCAATAATTCCAATAAGTTAGTCAACTTATAGAATTCGTAAATAATTTTTCGATAATTTTAATTTGGAAAAACTTCTTTCTCCACTTGCTACAGAGGCAGGGAGTGTTAATAGAATTCTTAGCACTATACAGGTGTTAGAATACAATGTGTTTAATTTATTTTGATACAAATAGTTAATGATATCCAGTGGTTTTATTGAATGTTGTAATATACAAGATATATTACGTAATTTTTCCTACAGATCATTCTCATTTACATATGACTCATTGTTGTCCGAAAGAATTTACTGAAGGCTAGAGCAATGATTTTCAAGTATTATGAAATACTTAAATTTGAAGATGTCGTATAAAATCTGAAAATTTTTGCAGTGGGTTTCCAAAAGGGCAAATTGTTCATTTAAGGAATTAAGTGTTATATTCGAAATATAAAGGGAAAAGTTTATCCTAATCTTACAATCAAATTGATGATTTTTCTCTCTAGCTCTAACTTCACGTTCAATGCTATACACAAGATTTCATTAGCAGCAATTGTCATTTATTCAAATCCGAGTTGACTGTAAATTTTCAATTTTTTCTATTGTTTTTGCTAGCATCCTTGTACAATCCAATATATTCATAATTACAGACTGCAATAGCTTTGAGACTAAATTAAATTTCAAATAAAATGTCATGCTGAAAAATTACACGCATATAAACTTATTTTTTTTATGGCAACTTTCTTATTTTAACTCTAGTTTCTGCATCTCGAGTGACGTCTTCCATTATTTCGAATAATAATTATATATTTCAGAAAGTTGATACCGCAAAGGTTTTAGTGCATCTATACTGCTTGACCACCTAGTAGCACTCAGTGGTTTGAGAATTAAATGTGAAATATGTTTTTTCATTATCTCCCAGCACTTTGCAGACTGTACAAAAAGACGCTACAGCATTCACAACTAGGTTTAAAGAGTGACATGCACAAGGAACATAGAACGGCCGCGAACACTTTTTAAGTTATCTATTTGTACACCCTCTCTGACTCCTTTTTTATTAGCTCCATTATCATAGCTATATAAGCCACTTCAACTCAGAACCAATTTTTTTTGTTAATACTCTCCCGTTGAATTAGTTGCTCCAAAAATACCAATAATGAATTCGTCAATTTCGTATTTATTTGAACATATGAGATTTCTTTTTGTTAATGAGAGCTGTTCAATATGACTTACATCTGGGGTACAATCAGCATTTATGGAAGAATATTTAGCTTTTTTTATTTCTAAAATTTTACGTAAAATTTAATTTTCCACCAAAGTTATAAGTTCTCCTTGTATATTATTGCTTAGATAACTCACAGACCATTTATCAAATTCTCGTTGAACTCTTCTGACATATTCTTACATAATTCGAGCAAACTCAGCAATCAATTTTCGTTATTAGATTGAAACAAATATTCACTTGTTCATCAAAAGGCTAAACATTGTGAAGCCAATAGTCTAATTATTGCAATAATTCCTTTAAGAATTCCTCTCGAGTGCTGAATTTCCAAATTCATAACTTTTTGATATTCGGCATCAATAGTTTGGTTCTTTTTTAAACGAGTGTCAAATTTGTTCCATTATCTGAAAGAGTTTCTGTAATTGTCAGACATTTCGTGCATTGTGAGCGCACGTATAATATTCTCCAGTCATAATAACCTTTTTTAGATTAATAATGGAAAAATGCAGCAAAAGTAAAAAGTATCATCAGTTGAAGAGTAATTAAATAATTTCTGTAAATAATCTCACCATTGCTTTTTACTTTGCAATAATGAGAGGGTGAAAATTTGCGCTCCTGTGTTGATAGGAAATTTCAGTTCTTTAACTTGATGTGGATTTCTCTCAACCAGTATATGAGGAGTTTTGAATGATTTGCAGAAAATATTCCATAGTACAAGATCGTCAGAGATCTTTTCTATTTGCTGGAACTCACTGCTATTGCTACCCTACTTTTGGGTTGTAATTTAATGACTTTTTTAGGAGATGATTCAGACAGCGCTGATGAGTCCACCACATCCGAAGAGGGTGCTGTTGATGTGGGTATAGGCTGAGGCTTAGTGGCCAAAAATTCTCTCATGACATGGCTTAGCTTTCTTCTATTTGTATCTTTCTTTAAGCGGTTTTTTATTTTATATTATATTTTTTTATTGGTTCCCAGTCTTTTCTTTTTCTGCTCCATGCTATTTTAAGAATATTAATTACCTACTGTGTACCTTATAATATGTATCGTACATTAAATTTGAACTTGATGTAAAAATCGATAGTAATTACGCAAGTCTCTAACCGTTATAGGCTTTCTAAACCATAGGCATTTAACAACGTACCACAAAATGTACTGATACAGTCCGCTGATAGAGACCAACTAACATGAAAATCAAATCAAATATCGCAATTTCAAAGAATAAGTATAAACCCGAACACGTGCATTTGTCTTTTGTGATACATGCCTCCTACCCCCAAAGATCTTATTATAAGGAGCCGCGTTGTCGTTCGCGGTATATAACAAACACTTTGCGCCCTCAGATAGAAAATATAACGGCGCCGAACGTTCGCCTTTGCAAATGGTACCGACAATAAGCGCAGATGTGAAATATACCTAGGAATAAAATTGCTGCATTTCAATTTTTTGTTAAATGTAGTCCAGTGATTTTTCCGCCCCCCCTGAAACTGTCATCCCTCGAGGCTTTCTTCTTTTATCCCTATTATTTAAAATTTTTCGTAGATCTTTAGCCCCTCTCCTCTTTTCTTTAATCCTTCTAAATATCTCTTGCAGTTTGCAAATGACCCATCCACATTTTCTTTAGGAACTTATTGACTTAAAACTATAATTTCATCAAAATGGCCTATGAAAATTAATTCTCACAAATTACAGCTTCTAATTACTAACCATCCTTCTTATAAAGTTTAATTTTTTAAATCATTCCTCTTTACTTTCTGTTAAGTACTTGGATGTAACTATAGATCAAAAAAATAATTTTAAAAACACACCTCGGAAATAACTTAACTTAAGGGTAACATATTTTACAAACTCAAAACTCTATCTTGGCATACATCATTTTTTTATATCACTGTTAAAAACACAAATGGCGAATGGATATCTAATGTTGAGACGAAAAGCCGAACATTGTATTAGGTACGTTGATTGTTAGATGGCACCACATGGATCGTCCATTTCTGAAACATAAAAGGGAACACTCGTATAACTTCCTAACATGCGTCCTAGGCAATATTTATTATATTATATGTAGTAATAAAAACTTTTACAAATTTTTGAAAATAAATATAATAAATTATTTAAACGTATTGTACAAAATAGTATTAAGTAATCACAAACCCTTGTATACGTGGACTATTAAATCAAAAATGTTATAGAAATTGACATCATAATCCACTCTACATTACCGTATAATTCAAAACACGGGCAATATATCTGTATCAGAAATAGCAATATGTCAATATTTATTTACTCAATGTATAAAAAAATATGTAACTGCAATTAAACCGCGATTACAAAATCGCACTGACTTTGTGTGGGCTTAGGATATTACCAGGTTAGAGCAGCGGCACACCTTCTGGACTACACCAGTTTTGTGAGCGCATAAATTAGTTTTAAGTGTGCTCAAAAATGTCCAGCCATCGTGGATAAATCGAAAGGTTAGTTGCGTGATCCGTACGCGTACGTTTCTTAACGCTCGCACAAAAAAATTTATTGTACAAATTGTACAAGGTAAAAATTAATATTTGTTTTCTGTTCTTACCTAATAGTTCGGGCGTGTGTTGTGTGGAAATGCACTGCTTAATAAGGGCTTCGAATTAATAATGGGCATTGGTTTGACCGATGAAATATTAAAGATATTGATCGGGTCATTATTTCTTAATTTACTGCCGATGTAGAACGTGACGAAAGACTTAATTTTGTAATTAGGTTTAATCGATTAATTATTAGGGTTGTCAAGAATTTATTACTGTAATTTTAATATTTATTCGAAATGCAATAATAATTAAAATAATTATACCGTTTTGCAAAATTGCAATTTCTTAGCTAATATCTATTTTTAAAACGATAATGCATTTTTAAAGATATCGAATTAAGTTTGCATATATATGAGACTTATTCAGGAGTAGATGAAAGATTATTTACTACAGGAATATAATATAAAAAACAATTCTAAAAGCATTTTTTGAGAAGCATCACATACAGAAATATTATACACAGTATTAGATTTAAAATGTACAAATATTACCTGACAGCAGGAGAAAAACTCGAAAGTTATTAAAGGTGGTATTTACGAAATTGCAATACCTTTAACTTATATCGTAAACCTAACTATGTCCACGGGAGTATTTCCAGATGCCTTAAAGTTTTCAACGGTTAAGATAATTTACAAGAAAGGTAATTCGAGCGATTTGAAAAACTACAGACCTATAAGTATATTAAATACCTTCTCCAAAGTCTTTGAGAAAATAATTTCAAATCGTATATATGATTTTTTAGTAATGTCACTTACTAAATAATAAGGAACATGGTTTCAGGTAGGACAAAAGTGTTAACACTGCAATATTCCACTTTTTAACCGAAATTTTAACAGACCTTGAGAACAAAGAAATTCCTCTGGTGATTAATATTGATTTAACCAAAGCCTTTGATAGCTTGGACCACACCATCTTATTAGATAAGTTGGATCAATATGGAATCAGAGGAACGTGTAATAA
Organism: Ontholestes murinus; assembly: GCA_963969525.1. Lineage (NCBI taxonomy): Eukaryota > Metazoa > Arthropoda > Insecta > Coleoptera > Staphylinidae > Ontholestes > Ontholestes murinus. Next base: position 21,420 of record CAXAKX010000604.1, on the reverse strand, counting down.
CTTAATCAAATTATTCCTATCAAATAGGCAATAAGTAGTGAAAATCGGGACAAATACATCGACTTCAAAACGATTAGTCCACAAGGCAGTATCATCGGTCCCTTACCGTTTATTATTTATGTCAATGACCTATTTGACTTAGTAGATTCAAATGAATGCTTACTTGAAAGCTATGCAGATGATACAACCCAATTAATCAGTGAACCGACACTTGAGGTCGCTTTAGAAAAAGCAAATATATATTGGAAAAGCTTCAAATATGGTTTGATCAAAACAGATTTATATTAAATTTTAAATTGTTGGGTGTTGTGCTCGATACACACTTAACTTTTAAGGATCACATTACCTATGTAGAAAATAAACTACATGCGGTAAATTATAAAGTAAGAATGCTTAGTAAAATTGTAAATACAAATACACTTAAGGTAGTGTACCATTAAAAGTTTGAATCAAATATTCGTTTTGGAATAATGTTCTATGGAAATGGTTCATCCGTGGAAAAAATTTTGTCAGTCAAAAGGAGGCTTTAAGAATAATATATAATTTAAAGTACAGAGAGTTCCGCAGAAAATATTTCAGACGGCAAGAGTTTCTAACAACTGCGATTTACATCTATAAAACTTTCATGTTCAATATTAAAAATAAAGAACTATTCAGTCATTTTGAATATAATCACCAATATTTAACAAGAAACCAACAAAATTATGCCTTGCAAAGATATAATAGATGTATATTATATTAGCGAAAAGAGCTCTAAGTACACGGCAATGAAATTTTTCAACAATTTGCCGATAGAAATTAAAGGAATAAACAGTATTAGATTATTTAAACGTGCACTATATAATTATCTATGTAATTTAGAACCGTATTGTATTTGTAAACAGTATGTATTTTCTTTTTAACGCTTTTCAGTCTTATACAATTTATTTATACAATTGTATGTAATTTTTATGTATAATGTCTCAAAGTAAATCTATTATTTATTATTTATTTATATTTTATTCATTATTAAGCAATTTCTTTTCAATAGACCCCTAAAACGTAGAATCAAAAACACTTTCTCTTCTTTCGCCTCTATTATTCAACATTTTGTGTGTTGATGCCTATACCTCCCATACTTCCAATCCTTCCAAATATTTCCTGCAATTTGCAGATAGTACTGCCCTCATTATTCATTTTCCTACCTTACCAAAAGCCCTCTAATTCCTACAAGAGCTCATTGACTCAATTCAACGTTAGTTTACATAATGTCGCCACAAATGACAGCTTATAATCGCAGTGATAATTCTCCTCATATTAATTTCTCATTTCCCAAAATATCATTCCTCCGTCAGTTTATGTTAAGTACTTGCGTTCAACCATTTATCAAAAATCAATTGTTTTTTTTAATTGATATTTTGATCTATAGTTATGCTACCGCAGAAATCAAAACTAAAAATGTAGAATATAAAAATTACTTGTCATCCATTAACTGGACAATAGTTGGAAACTATATCCCAATTTCAGTAATTAAACCACACACTATATTCAAGTTAGTTTATGAACATCCTGCCGTACGATAGAAAATATGCGTCATTGCCTTAATCCTTTACATAATCCTTCTAACCAGCTCCTTTATGATACCACATCAGCTATTCCCATCCAAGGACGTCTTCGATACACAAATGAACAATTCGCAAAAATCCTTTCTCAACTTCCCATACCATACTCTTTTCCTAAAAACCTCAATATAAACCCTAAATTAAAAAATAAACAGTCTACCATATTATCGTTTCATTCATCAATTCATCATCGACTGACGTAGTATGATTTTCAAAACTAGGGAGAAAGATCTCTGGCCGATAATCTTTTTATAATAAATGAACTGACATTTTTAATGCACATTTAGGTTATGTTTGACAATTAAAATGTCAGTTCATTTATTTGGCACATGAAAGAATTGACCTACGTTTTTGATTCCAACGCCACCCGGGACTGCAATAATTGTTGGACACCCGTTAGAACATCATACATGAGGAATAAAATTGTAAAACTGTTAACGGTGGAGGCTTCTACTTCGTTATACAGTATCCACTTCTAGTTTGATAATGACAAGTTAAAATTGTCGAAACTATAGTCACTAAATAAAGTCAGTGTTATACAAACAAAGTTAAAAAAGTTTCTTAATTTGTGACAAATTGTGGATGATTTACGATTCTATTTCAAAGTATTGTTTGCCAGTTTTTTGATATAAAGGTGCAAAGACAAACAATAATTAAGATCAAAATATCATATTTTCAATAATGTAGTGGTAGAGAAATTGTTAGCACTAGGAAATTACTTAAGGAAAGGATACCAGTTATTCATAGATTCTTTTGCAAGCATTCACCTTACAAAAATATTGGTACTTAAAAACACGCATCTAACTGGCACTATTTAGAGTTATATACAACAAATTCTAATTGGGACAAAATTGGCACATGTTTGGCATCCAAAATAGACAAACATTCTAAAAGAAATCTCATCTTATTGATCTCTGCCAATTTCACAACAGCAATTATAACCGTTACAAACAAGAAATATAATATTTAGTATGTAAATGAAGAAAAAAATTATTTGCAAATATAACAGGTTTATGAAAGAATACCTTGAATCATTTTCTCATTTATCACTTGGTGAAAGATTTTGAACTATTACTAATAAAGGTTTAAATTAAATTACACTTGGTTTGTTTTACAATTTTTCTATATTTACTCGACTAGTTTCGGTTTTGAAGGCCTTATCCTTAAGCCTCAAAAAGAAAATATAGAAAAATTGTGAAACAAACCAAGTGTAATTTAATTTAAACCTTCATTAGTAATTGTTATGAAAGGAGTTGATAAATCTGGAAGAAAGTTGTCTTTAACATTTTTGTGAGAATGATGCTAAAGGCTTATATAATATATTTCGGAAATTGTCTGGGTAATAAAATAACTAGACTATAATTTACTTTGATCATAATTGATGCTATAGAGGAGAAAGCGTTAGCCAGCAAAAGTACCACAGGAAGACTGCCAATAAGCGAAAAGTTTTTTTAGAAAATTTGCCTGAACGAAATAGTGAGAGATATGCAGTTAAAAAAGTGGCAAGGAAATTAAACGATCTAATTTAATTTGTGCTCTATGTAAAAAGAGATTTATGGGATTTGTGCCAATATATTTGTTGGTCAAAATTACATAAATATTAGATTTAATTATCATTTTTATTATTTTATGTATTTTCCAAAAAAAAAAACTACTATATGCCTATATAAGATTGCTGGATAATTAAACAAAAACGTTTACTTTGTTAATATCACACTTTATTTTTAAGTGACTCGAGTTTCGATCATTAACTGATCATTATCAAACTTAAAGTAAATTAATCTACGACAAAACTTATTTATACAGAATGAAATAAGGAGGAAAATACTAGGTCATTAATTACTGGGATTTCCGGATTGCTGGAGGTATATAATGTCGATCAGAAACCATACATCACGACCCTATTTTGATATTTATATTTCAAAAACCAAATAAGCGCTAAGCAATTTGGGTTCAGTTTTTATTTTATTTATTTAATCATCAGCCCTTCTACCTTTAGGTGTAGGGCGTTACAAACATTATTTACATTTCTATTTATTATCCTTCTTTCCACTAATTTAGTTTATGAAGTAGTATTTCGAAAATGGCAAAGTTGAATTACTTGTCCACGGAAGAATATGGGTTTGAGTAAAAGACCATTGGTTAACAGTGAACTCCGCCCGTGACTCCTGTGTCCTAAATTATTTGTATTTTTTATATGAAATGTACGTATATCGTGTATTGTTTGTAAGTTTTTTTTAATTTTGTAAGCAGGAGAAGCGAAGCTAATAAAGAATAAAGAATAAAGCATTCCTTTTTCTTCGTGCCTCTTCCCTTATTGCGCTGCTCAAATCATTTCTTAGTCTTCATCTTTGGTTTTTTTCTGTTACTTATTGGTCCTATCTGTAGGTTCTGTCTGTATATATCGTTCGTTATCCTGCCTCTTCTGGTTTTCTTTTCTAATGTTCTGAGGAACCTCATTTCCATCGCATTTATAAAGGTGGTCTTATAACATTTTCTGTTTTCGTACGTTTGGTAATTTCATTTCTGTTGAAGAACGTATTTTTCAACATGTTAAATAGTTTTGCTGTTTTGCCTATTTATCCTCTATTTCTTTATCTATTTTCCCGTTGTTCTCAATTATTATTCCTAGGTATCTGTAGCGTTCAACTTGTTTTATCTTTTTTCCTTGTATCTTTATTTTATGCTTTTTCTTTCCGTGTGTTCGTTTTGTCAAGGTTTATTTTCATGTTGATTTTGGATAATTCATTATATGAATTATAGTATCTCTGTTAGTTGTATCATCTCCATTTTCCAATATTCAATTTTTAATATTGTCATCTTTTCTTTTGCTTCTTTCGCCGCATTGTCCAGTAGTATTGTAAATAGCAGTGCACTCAGCACGCATACTTGTTTGACCTTGACCTCTTTCTTTGCTTCGATTCGTCAATGTTCATTCTCACCTATTTTTGTTTTCTCTATTCATGTTTAATAACAGGATTATCAATGTCTTTTCCGTTCCTCTGTCTTCTAGTTCCTTCCATATGTCCTCTCTTTTTATCCTGGCAAATGCCTTTCCTACATTTACGAATCATATGTGTATTTCTCGGTTCTTTTTTATTAGTTTTCTCTTATTTGTCTTAATATAAATATCTGATCCTGAGTATTTCTCCCTCTCCTGAATCCACCCTGATTATCCTCTATTGTTTCTTCTAACAGATCCCTCTCCCCCTTTCTTTTTTATATCCTTGTTATTATCTTGCTTGGGATCACATTAAGATCCCTGTGTAATTTCTGCAACCTCGTTTATTTCCTTTTTTGTGTATTGGAACTATTAATCCCATGTTCCATTCTTTTGGGGTTTTCCCTTTGTTCACTATTTCGTTCATTAATTCCGTTATTTCTGCTATTCCTCTAACACTCATGTATTTCATAATTTCTGCTGTTATTTCATATACTCCTGGCGCCTTTCCGTTTTTTTAATTTATTCATCTTTTCTCTTCTCTATCGTTGCCATATTTATATCTTTATTTGTCACTTTTTATGGTTCATGTATCTTATTCTCTTCTGTTTCTTGTTCGGTCAGATCTTCGAAGAATTGTCGCCATCTTTTCATACTTTTGTCTTCGTATGTGATTATGTTTCTGTACTTGTCTTTAATGTTTATCATGTTGTGTTCTTTTTTCTGTTTAAGTTGCTTTATTATTCCATAAAATGGTTTTTGTTTTGCTCTGTAGTTCTCATTCATAGTTTTTCCAAACTAATTCTTGTTTCGTTAATGTTAATATTTGGTTTGCTTCTTTTTTTATTTCTTTGTATTCCTCGTAGTCCATTATTTATTTAGTTTGTAGGTATTTTTTCCATTTAACTTTTTTATCTTTTATCATTCTATTTATCTTCTGTCCACCATTCGGTTCTCTTTACTTCTGTTTCCTATTTTTGTTGTTCTACAGCACTCCTTCGCTGCTTCTAGTATAAATCTTTTGAATATCTCTCATTTCCCTGCTATGCTATTTCGTCTTTATTTTCCTTTAAATTTCTTTTGAAGTGACTGTTTTATTTTTCTTGTATTTGTGCTTCTTTTGGTTTATATACTCTTATCTTCACTTTAACTTTTTTTCTTATTTTGTTAGGTCATTGTATATCTCTCCATTTGATGTCCATTCTTAGTAAGTGGTGGTCACTCGCTATTTCTGCTTGTATTTTTACTCTTTCTTTCTTTACCTTGTTTCGGTTATTTTTTGCTAATTAAATAGTCTATCACTGAAGAAGAGATCATGAAATATCTCTGTTTCACCATTTCGACAACTTTTGCATAAAATCGTCAGTAATGACAGAAGGTCGCCCACTCAGTTCCTTGTCATGAACATTGATTAGGTTATATTTAAAGCTCTAACACACTTCCTTACCATTACATCACTTATATAGATTTTTTTAATAACTTCACATAGTTTACAATAAAAATCGACTGATTTCACGTCTTCAGCACTAAAAATCGGTAGAGACATTTTAAAACATTATAAATATTGAACGTTGCCGTAATGGCGACCGTGGCTTGTCAGTAAATCAATGATGAAGTGAAATTTTGAAACGATACTTACTTTAAAATATGCCCCGTACAATCATAGTTGTTAATTATATTTTTTAGTTTTATTATATGTGTCCGAATTGTAGAAAATATCATTGAAATGCAGAAAATACAAGATTATGTTAGAAACAGAGTAGAAAATGAAAATAACGAGGTGCATTCACTAATTAACATTTAAAGGTCAAATTTCCTTTGATGTCGATAAATATATCCCCCTCTTTTGGTCGCACTCAAAAATCAATGCAGTTAATAGTGGTAGATTTTAACGTATATATTAATTAACTTGTTTACGATGGAAGCTTCTACTTCGCTATACGTCATTAATCACAAATTAAACACAATTATTACTTTGTTTGTATAACTGATTTTTTTCAGTTATACAAACAAAGTAAAAGTTGTATTTAATTTATTGTTGTTTTTATTACCCTTCCTCTATATAAAAAATAGTTTTTAAAAATATTGTATAATAATAGATGTACAATAATATTTATTATTGGGATGGAGGTTTTTCTATGGCCACAAATTTCTGAAAATTTCATTGTTAACCAATAAACAATGTCAAAAATATAAATCGGTATGATTTATGAATGTGAATAATATGTTATGATATGACGGGCTCTATTCAACAAACATCTGTCGGTCTGAAGGGATGGATAGTGGAAACAATGACTGGACGTGAATTAATGATAGTCATAATTTCCTGGCCGATTAACAGAACAGGCAGCGATAATACCAGATTAATTAACCGCAATGAACTCACGAAATTCTGTAGGCCGTATAAATCAACCCTTATGGATATTAAAATGTTCAAAGCTATATTTCAACGATATTATTATTTATCTGCCTTAATATTAATTGTGCTGGGTAGGAACTTGCACTCGCTTGCTTCGCTCGCTCGTGAAAAACTTTATTTTTTGAATTTAAGGAAATTCACATGTATTCATTATACAAATCGTTTAGTCTGATTCAATATTAATATTATTAATGCTATTTTATTATAATATCCCTCGCCTGTTTAACCATTGTAGCACTAGTGCTAGTAGCTATGACAATGAATATATAATATATACATAACATACAATGAACTACATTTCTTAATCAAAAAGTAACCTATAATTATGTTATTTCATTATAGGAGTAGAAAAATAACTATTATATTTTAAGTATGAAGTTTTATTTTGGCTTTTATTTTATAATGGTGAAATTTGTTTTTTTAGCAAATTTTAGGATAATAAAAAAATGGTCATATAGCCTCCATGGTACCCCCGCTGTATTTATAGACAAAAATATTTCCCTTTAATTTCTTTTAAACATGTAGGTCGAAAGGCGGCCTGTCACACTCATATTGATTTTAAAACGCATTAAAACAATTTTCTTAAGTTTAAAAGGGATAAACCGGTTATCACATTGAAGAACTACTTGATATTTGAAAAATATTTAGTATATTAAATTAGGAAACGTAGAAACTTGGTCTACTTCATGTATTTATTTTCATATTCCTGGCTTGTGATTTTAATTATTATAATATTTAAAGAGTGTACTTAAAATTCCTAACCTGAAAACCTGGTGGCGGCATTCTTGGTGCTTTAGCTAACTTTATAAACCTTGAGATCTGATCTACAGCCAGGTCTTGTGCCTCTAATTAAACTTGTAATATGTAAATGTAGCATATATTCTGTTGTATTTTATATAGTTGCTATTTATATACCGTCTGATAATTTTAATTGGAGATTGCAAGCTCACATATCTTAATAGTCACCCAATCACTTGCCCAAAAGTTACAATATTTAATAATTTCTATAGTTTAACTCGACTTGAAAAACTAAATAACATAAAGAATATGAAAAACAGGCTTCTCGTCTTAATATTGTCGATATATTCACAAATCGAAATCAATATAGATTATTAACATTTGTGCCTGATAATCCCTGTAATCCACCGTTGTTTATGACTTCAACCCTTCTTAATAAAACAAAGCCTTCACCGTTTCAATTTTCCAAGATCTTCAAATGGATTGGTCTTTCATACTATTGATGTAAGTTATGCACTTGAAAGATTCTACAGCACCTTATATGATATCTTTGATCAGTATGTTTCATAAATTTCTGCGACCGTATCTCCCTACACAGTGTTGTTTAACTCGACCATAAGAAGAAACTTAAAGCTGAAGCAATATTATAGGTCGGAATGGAAGCAAAATATTAATCCAAGGTATCACAATGAATTTAAAAGACTCCATACTACTAGAAAAGGGATATAAAAAATGCTTATTACAATCATGTAGACGAAGTACAATCCGAACGAACTATGGAAATTAATGTATATGAAGCAAGGAACCACCAGAATTCCTAGAAACTTAAACAGAATGATTTATATTAAACTGCCACAGGATATTGTAAATGCATTTGCGAAATATTTCTCTGATTAGTATACATGAATCTCTACTAATACCAAATCAATCTGAATATGGATACCAACTATCCCTGCTTTTCTATGCAACCTCTAACTTAAGATGAGATTATAACGATGATGGTCACACTTGCAACAAAGGTACTGCAGGAGATAACATGATTCCCAGCTTTCTCATTAGAGATATGAAATTTGTATTTGCTAAACCACTAAAAACCATTATTAAACTGGCGATTAAAACATCTGGAAATATCTGGAAACGTGCAAGAATTTTTCGGGTACCTAAAAAAGAAGACAGTTCCGTTCTGGAAATATATAAACCAATATCTATCATTTCAAATTTTGCAATGGTCTTTGAACAATTAATCCACAACCTAATTTTCAATAACGTATGTTCACACTTGTCCCCGAGGCAACATGGATTTATACCTAGACGGTCAGCAATAACTAACCTAGCAACAATTACGCTGAAACTCTTGACCAGAGGAGACAAGTTTACGTGGTGTACACAGATTTTTCCAGTCCTTTCTACAGTGTAAATCATAGTATATTGTTAAATAAACTATGTGCATTTGGTCTCTCTCCTAGCTTTATCAGACTTATAGCTACCTATTTGTGTAACAGGCATAATTATGTTCTCCACAATGGTTATAAGTCGTATAAATTTATCTCAAAAGGTATGTCTCAAGGTTCTAACCTTGGCCCCCAATTTTTTATCATTTTTATTGAAGATCTCATTAATTTATTAACCTGTAAACCTGATATTAAAATCTATAATACCATATCTAATCAATGTGATGTTGACGCACTTCAACTTTATATTATGAAACGAAACAAAAAAAATAACAATTTTTATAAGATGCATTTAAGCTATTTGCAACTGTTGCAAGTATTATAAATCTTTAATGTTTGTGGATGACCTCAAAATATTTCATGCTATTTTTAACATTGGTAGTTGTTTAGAACTTCAACAAGTTATTTGAAGTGAGGTTTTTGTAACCATTTTATCAAGATAATATTTTGCAAAATTGTGTTCAGTTCTTTGCTTAAGATCTATTGCGTTGAACGTATTATTCTGTCTAGAGTGTACCAACGTGAACATTATTGCCAATTAACAAATAGGCTAAAAAGTTCGAATCGTTTTGCAGATAAAAACACTTTTTTTGGCAAATTTCAATTTTATAATTCAACACAGTTACTTTTAAGAGCGCTGCACTGATTATAGTGATCTTCCCACTTTTCGATATCATTTTTGTAGTATAATTTGTCTTTATCCTCAAAATAGTTCACTGTTTCGGCGACTACATCTTCATTAGTGCGAAATTTCTTTCCAGTGAGCATTCTCTTGAGGTCGTCAAAAAGAAAATAGTCTTGGGGTCTGGACATTGTCTTAGTGAAACAGCAGTTTTTTATTTAAATGGGGCTGTTTTTTTGCGATTTGATCCTTCAAATGCAATGCTATATAATAGTCGATGTTGATTGTTTTTTCCTTTTTAAAATAACCGACGAACAATATTTATTTATTTATTAACATCTTTGTATTCCTATCTAATAAAATAAAACGAAATTTATAATATAAAATATCTAAATACACTCAGAATTTCAGTCGAAAGGAGGACAGGCGGAGTTCTCTTCACCAGAAGATCTTCCACTCCAACCCATGATTCTATGCCATCAATATTGCTCCAGAATAATCTGTAATAGTATATTGTTGCGCATCCCAAAATTCAGATGCCATAACCTTACCTTGTCCACTCAGCTGATTGCCTGTTGGATTCTGGAGTGTGGTGATGGATCCATGATTCATTAATTGTCACATACCGACTGTGAGCTCACGAGGCACCTACTTTGCGCAGAGCTACCCCATGCCTAAATATCCATTAACGATATGTCCAACATGTTCCTTTGATATCTTCAGAGTCTCAGCTATCTCGATGAACTTTACTTTACAGTCGTTCAAAATTATTTTGTGAATTTTTACTTTCCCTATATAGTATTATATATAGAGGAATTTTGTTTTTTTTTGAAAAATTTCACTGATTTATGGAAAAACTTCGTATATAGGGAAAGTAAAAAATTGTGTCTGTGTGTGTCTGTCGGTGAGCGCTGTATCTCAAAAACCAATCATCTGTTTGAGATGAAACTTTAAACTTAAGGTTTTATAATTAAGAACTGGAATTGAAAAGCTTTTGGTGAAAATTCATAAACCGGAAGTAGATGTTTACTCGAGGCGCTTTTTCATCATATGGAAAATATTCTAGTGGCGCCTTCTCTTAGAAACGATACGAACTTTTCAGCCGAACTGTTAAGCTAATTGAACAGAGTCTGTATCTTTTGTTTCCGTGATGATAGTTTTTCGTTTAGAGAAACTGCTAATCACCACCGTCATACGTTACAATCAGGCATTAACTAGATATAGACGGGGTCAGGAACGTCCCAGAGGAGGAACCTAGATATAAAGGAGAACATATGAGTTTCAAGACCGACATCTTCGACTTATGGCAACAAGAGATCTAAACTGATCGATGGTTAGTTAAAGAAATCATTTTAAAATCCTCCGAACGGTTTACCGTAGAATCAGAACTTTTTGCTTGCAATCCTATCGGCTACTTCTTGGTAACTCAATATCAATGTTTGGAGTGATGTAGGATACGACTACACTGGATTCTAGACTAGCATAGGATGTGTTCAGTCATAAATCTTGATCCTGTTTGGGGATGTATGAGGTCAGATGGGGACGTGGAGAAGGTAATAACATAGACGTTTTTGTTAAGAGGCATGTGCATCAAAGTGTATGGATTCGGTGTAGAGTGCTATAACTTATTTAAGTAGATCTTGTTTAATAACAAACTCTTCCATTTCTTCGGCAGTTGGAAGACCCACTTTTCCTGTAATACAAAGCTATAAGGTTTTATTCATTGTCATTATTTATATTATAGATAACACACCTTTAAGAAGATTTGAAAATTAAGCGTTTTGTCAATTTCAAAACTGAAATGCTTATAGTGAAATGCCATTAATTCTGCGGATAAATAAGTTTTGAGTTTACCTAAGATGATTCAGACCTTTTTGAAATATATCTATAGCATGGATCCATCTTAATATTTGTCGAATTTAATTTAAAGTACAGGGTGCGTCAAAACAAACAGTGCAGTTTGGAACATCCAGTACATCCCATGTGGTGGGGGTACCTACCTGGGAGGGATCTCATTGTGTCGGGGGGCTCGTGCCGTTTTTAGTCGTTACCATGGTTTGGTCTGGAGAACGCTTCCAAGAAATGTTGAACCGGATCCATGCGAGGTCAACTTTTTTCAGTAGTGACGAGGCCCACTTCCATCTCTGTGGAGGGGCGAATAAACAAAATTTTCGATATTGGGCTGTAAATAACCCAAGGAAACTTTACGAGAGACCACTTCACTCCTCAAAAGTCACCGAGTGGTGTGCGATTTCCAAATTTGTATGTGATTGGGCCTTATTTTTTTAAAGAGATGTGGGAAATTATTTTTTACCTCGTTTGGAAGAGCTGATGGAGGAAGCAGATCTGGGAGACATCTGGTTTCAGCAGGACGGAGCTACGGCCCATACTGCTCGAGTTTCAATGACGAAACTGCGACAGGTGTTTCCTGAGCGCCTTGTTTCTCTGAGAGGTGATATGGAGTGGCCCGTACGCTCCCCTGATCTGAGCATTTGCGACTTCTTCCTGTGGGGCTACCTAAAGGAAAAGGTTTTTAGGCATCGACCTTGCACCTTAGAAGAACTCAGGGATCGAATCCGGGAGGAAATCGCGGCTACACCCATCGAGATGTGCCAAAATGCGGCCGAAAATTTCAGAAATCGCCTTCATCAATGTATCGCTGCTGGGGGTTATCATCTTTCTGGTGTCATCTTCAGGACTTAATGCATAAAACAGCATGATGTACCCATTGAGATAAAATAAACCCCATTTCTTTAAATCGCGCCGTTTTCTTTTAATAGCCCTTCAAAACTGCACTGTCTGTTTTGCCGCACCCTGTATAATGAAATAGTTAACAACTTTCAATATTTCATTTAATTTTTGTGAAAAAGGAATTAGAATTAAAAATGTTGATACTTATTTTTATTTCAAAATGCAAAACTATTGATATTGAGTACATAGTGATCGAAATATAAGATAATAAGTGTAAGGAATTTTCTTTCATTCATCATAATATAGAAAACTTCACATTACACAACCCGAAATTTAGTAACTTGAATTTAGATTAATTTAAAAAAAAATGTGCGAAGTGATATTTTAAAGTAATTAAAAAAGTTCTTCGATTTTTTAATAAAGAAAACACTTAACTTTTTTATACCACTTATATTTTATTTCTAGTTTCAATTACAAGGTAATCATTATCAAACAGTTTGATAATGATTACCTTGTAATTGAAACTAGTCACGAGAAATAAAGTATAAAAAAGTTAAGTGTTTTCTTTATTAAATAATTAAAAAAGATTTTAAAAAATGTGGGTCTTATAAGAAGTTCTATTTTCAACTAATTGAGAAAAGTAATATGATGGCCGCATTCACATTTAATTAATTTATTAAATCTTTAAATTTATAAAGTTTACACTTTCTCTGCTACACTCTTGATGGAAAAGTATAATAAATACATTTGAATTAAAATACTGGACACTGACACGTGTTTCAGTTTATTACAACCCATATTATTATTATAATTAGTGTTCACTGTAACATCCTTTAATAATGGTTGTAATTAACCAAAACATGTGTCAGGAAACTGAATATATTAATGTGGAAAATGGAAAATATTTCAATTCAAATGTATCTTTAAATAGATGCTTGAATTTTAGTGATTTTTGATGAAATTTTGTTCATTGTAAGTACTTGAAGCCTTATTTCTATTATTTTTATAATAATATTATACGTTGTTTAAAATTTTAATATAAAAAATCATATATTCTTTTCATCAAAACATAAAGATGATGAATAACTGAACATATTTTTTTCATACCATTTAAGTTATGTGAAATGTGTAGAAGAAATAACAATTAACTAAGGAAAAATAAAATATGCAACAAAATAATCCTTAGAAAATAGAGTGAGATATACCATTGAGGTGGTTGTCTAAAGTGTTGTACTAATTTTTTTTTAATTGAGTAGATAACCACCGGCAATTATTGAGAAACAATAACACTTAGTAAACTGCATTATTCTTGATAAAATACCGGGAGCTTAATTAACATGTGAAATAATTGCTTTTTTAATATTAAAAAAATATTTCCAAAATGTTATCATTTTATATGATACATTAAATGATTAATACTTATTACAAATTAAACACAATTTTCACTTTTTTCTGTATAATAGATATTTATTTATATGATGACAAATGCTACGTTAATGTATTGAAACCATTGATCACCATATAATTAAATATTTGTTATACAAAACAAAGCGAAAAGTGTGTTTGTGTTTAAGTATGTATAACAAAGTAGAAGCCTATATCGTCAATGAGTTAATATTTATTAAGTAAAACAATAATTTACGACGTTATTAACTACACATTTAACTACAGAAGCATAAATATATTTATTTAACATGCCCTCTATTACCTCGAACGGGTATACACTAATCTAAATGCTCAATTAAGCAAGGTAATTTAGATTACGACGGCAATAAATTACGAACCTGTTACACAAACAGCCGTAAAAAATGTATGATTAAACACAAGCTAGGAACCGCAAATTCGGCAAAATTTGCGTAAATAGAGAGCGAACATTATATTCTAATTGGGCAATTGCGCAATCCGCGCATGCATTCAACACTCCCATCGGCATCTGTTACAAATAAATGCTAAACGTCGGCTGTCGCGTATAAATAAATTTATGTATATCACCTTTCGCAACTGCATCTCTTTTATGACTTCTTTCTGATTGACAAATTGTGTGTCCGTTTAATCGGTCCAAGCGCGATCGGATAAAACTAGTCCGCGTTTGAAATTGATGCCGGTTCAATTATCTCCGTGGGAATTAATTGGTCTGAATTTAATACATTTGTCATCATTATTGAAATTGGTATTATATAAAATTAGGAGATAAATATTGGATAGATATGATGTTTTATTTTTATTTTGTAGCATATACTAAAAAAAACGATAGCGCATTTTATTAAAAATGTTTTTATTGTTTTTCAAAATAATCGACTTTAAGATTTTGAGCACTTTGTCCAGGCAGAAGATGGTAGCTCTAAAACATGCGATTTGAAGGCCTCAACCGCTTTTTCGGGCGATGAAAAATGTTGCCCATACAGTTTATCTTTAATGACTGGGAACAAGAAAAGTTGGATGCTAAGTCGGAAATGTAAGGGGGATGATGCATTAATTCAATTTTTTGTGTATCTAAATACTCATTTGTTGCAGTGATGTGTGACCTCGCATTGTCGTGATGCAAAATGATTTATCGCTTTAGGTTGTTTCCTCTCAATTTACCGAAAACTTCAGGCAAACAAATGATTGTATACTACTCTGAATTGATTGTCGAGAGCCACAGTTGCCACATGACCGGTTTCAGTAAAGAAAAACGCCACCATTTTCTTTTTAAGGCTTCGATAACGTACGACTTTTGTTGGCTTTGCTTCACATTTAAACATCCCAACTGCCGATTGGCCTTTTCTTTCTAGTTCATAAGCACAAATCCACACCTGTGATGATGCTGTATACGGCTTTGGATGCACCACAGTTGTATTTTGAAATAATTTTACGCCACAAATCGACACGAGCATTTTTTGAGCATCTGTCAACAAATGTGGAATTTAACGCGCACACAACTTCCGAAGACCTAAATGTTCGTGCAAAATGTTGGTTATACTAAAGCTTAAATATCTCTCGATTTCGTGATATGTCACATAACGATCTTGCTCAATTATTTTTCGCACAGCATCGATATTTTCCAGCGCAATGATCGATTTTGGACGAACTTCTTTAACTTCGTCCGTGATCGCACTACGTCCATGTTTGAATTCAGTGTACCAGCGATATACAGTAGCTGCGGATGGCAGTTCATCGCCAAAAGTTGAATTCAGTTAATTGATACACTATTCTTGATTCAGGCTACGTCAAAAATCATAATAAATGATAGCTAAAAAATTTTCTTGAGTCATTTCCATCTTTTGGCCGAGATGAAATTTCCAACTTACTGTAAACAACACAAATAGTGCTCGCACGTTAAAACGTCAAACTTTATGATGACAATATCAGATTTCACCTTGCAATACCAGTGTTGGCAGTTCTCAATACATTAATAAGAACCCTCGTAAAATTAGACGGTTAAGATTATATCAGATTTGTGATTGGAGAGAATAGCACGTTGAACTTGTTTCTTACTATTTTTTTAATGTTAGTGATTATAACTTATCGAAGGAGCAGTTGTCTATTTCAAAAGCAAAACAAGTACTTTGTAGAAAATATATGTTTCAAGAAATGCTATTTATAAACACACCAACTTTGCCCAATTGTTTATATTGCAACAATCAATGCTTGTTATTTACTTGTTAAAACCCGCACTTTTCGGATACCATAAACATTAGCGCAATTTTACGATCTAATAACTATAAGCTGATTTATCGAACTTTTGGTCTGTTGTGTAAAATGTAAATATGTTTTGGTTTCGGATTGCGACGAATCAAGTAAAGCCGCAATATCTGCTTTTGTTCTAATATTTTTTGAGTGTTTATTTATTTAAAATTAAATTCATTACCTGTGATGGCCTAGATTTTTGACAGAGTTTTGCATAATTACCTGAACATTGGTTTATGTGTAAAAGATGAATAAGTAGTTCGGCTCATTTGAATTAACACGGAGTAGTTAACAAGTCTTATTATTAACATTGATTGTTAATTTCTTTGTATTGTCTTTGTTATGCTGCATGAGTGTAAAATTAGTAACCTATTACCTCTTTTTATAAACACTAGAGTGTAGTATAAGTTATATAGTGTGGGGATAGTGAAGATCCTTGAGGAATCATTTCTATAAATTCGTTGAGTAGTATTCTATAATAACACTTAAATAAAAATACTGACACAGTATAGGGTTTTTTAATGATATATTTAAATTGCTTAATTAAAAAAATATTTAAATTGCTTAATTAAAAAAAGAAAACCTTAAGCAATATAATAATGTAATAATTAAACGCTTATTTATGTCATTGTATATTTTAATATAGAATGGTTAGATATTTGGTAGTTCATTTATTTTCTGAAGCACCAAATTGATTTTTGGGAATGAGTTGTCAAACATAAAATAATATTTTGTTATTGATGTTTGTTTCCCAAATGTTTCCAATAACGAGCAGTTGCATAATGGGACGATATCTGGATGGGGATATAATGCTTATTTCGAATTCTAATGGAATATAAAGTAAACGTTGAGTAAACCTTAAGGATTTTGATAACACAGGGTGCGACAACATAACTTCCATTTTTCTCAACTTAATAAAACATATTATATGAATTTTTATTTGCTTTGTAATGTATACATAAAGTTTTGTTTTACACAGTTTTGAAGATCAAATCAGGTAGATGACGTCCATCATTCTCCATACATGGAGTATTCCGATTTCTGGCGTTTGCATTACTTTTGCCAGTATAGCAGGGGTTATGTTCGCAATTTCTTCCTATATGCTAGTCTTCAAATTTTGTAGGGTTCTTGGACGATTCACATAAACACGGGATTTCAAAGAGAAAAAAATTGCAAGGGGCTAAATTGGGAGATCGAGCCGGCAGCTCCAAATGGCGCATCGATGCTCTTAAAGTGTGAGCCATTGCACCATCTTGTTGGAACCAAATGGTCCCTAAGTCCAACTCATCTAGCTTCATCACAAAAAAATAGCGTCCTCAGAAACGTATGATGGCGAACGAACGAGACTACTTGAGCTCCCCTACGACATCAGCCAACTGAATGGCGCCTTTTAAAATAGGTTATGTTGCCGCACCCTCTATATGTACAGATGAAATATCTAACTTTTATGGTGGATTTTTTAAAAAGTAATAAATATATTCAATAAATATGTACAAAATTGATTTGACGAGCTAGTGGTTTTCTGCGTCTAATGTAGAAGAAGTCGATAGAGCCTAGAGTCGTCTTCGACATCGGGTGTCGAAACGAGCGTTTAACACTCAAAATCTTCGTCGTCGCAGCAAGCGTGAATTAAGGCTAGTTTCCTTCAACCATGCAAAGGTACGAAGATACGTAGCTTAATGATTACTTTATTAACTCTGACCGCGTAAGGATGTAAGGATGTGGAGTTATAATTATAAGTTGATTAACGTACTCTGACCTCAAAAGGATGCGGAGCTAGTTGGGGCAAAATTTATAAAACAGATATGCAGCTGGAAAAATAGGCTGTTCCACGGACGGTCCTTCCTTCTCCGGTGGTAGTTTCGCCGTTAAAATGGTACGACCGACGGTGGAGCTATCCCTCCTTACAATTTTCCTATCAGGACCCTTACGACTTCCTAAAAGATGGTCCTGAATTTTTTTTCAGTCCTCTTCTTTTGCGAATAGGATAGGTGAAAAGTCCATCTCCTGTGCATTTCTTGAAGGATGATACGTGGTACGAGGCTAGTGGTGTTGTGGGATCTCCTTGGAAGCAATTTTGCATAAGAAGGGTCCGTTTGCTGTAAATACGATGTAAATATTATATACACACAAGTAGAGTTGATCAGGGTGACACCCATGATCAGAAAATCGGCAAAGAAAACCACAGCTAAGTTTACTCCAAAAAGAGATGGGGCTTTGCCGATTTTCTGATCGTGGGTATCACCCTGATCAACTCTACTTGTGTGTTTATAATATTTTTGCTTCGGTCCTCTTGTTATCGGCTTGCAACTTTCGTTGGTCTTTCATGGATTTCTTTTGCCATATAAAATATCTTCAGTAGCTTCTTTATCCGACATATGATGTACGATATTTAAATATTCGTCTCTTTTTCTGTAAGACATTTAGACATCAAACAGGGTGTAAAGTTATTTTTACTGATTGGTGGTGGACTTAATTTTCCTAATAATACATGTGGTATATTACAAAAATAATCGTTAAATTCATCTGCACTAATATCTGTATCATTTCTTACAGGATGTTCATTTCGTTTAATTAGATCCCAATAAGCACGTTGTTTATTTCCGGCATTTTTTATATAATTACAGTTTGCTTTTAGTTTAGCCTGACTAATAGCTGACTTATAATTGCTAAATTCTGTTTTATAGGCAGATTTTAAATGATCAGTTTTATACAGTAACTTTAGATCATACAGTAAGTGTACATTGTTTCGCATTTGTCTTAATTCATCACTAAACCATTGGATATTTCTAGGTTTGCGCTTGGTTAGTTTTTCTGGAAACGATATATTATAGCCATTAATTATACGAGTAATAAACATACAAAATAGTGTATCACAATTGCTTTCACTTATTATAAAATTCCAGTCTATTCCTTCAATATAATTGTAGAAATTTATAATTCCGCGCTGGGTAATAGGGCGAGATATTATAGAGTTTACTTGTTGTTGTTTTGCGTATGAGTATTTGACAAATATTGCACGGTGGTCTGAAAATAATGTATCACATACACTTGCTGTAAATAGTTCGTGATTACTAACAAACACATTATCAATACGCGTTCCTCCATCTTTATTATACCGTAACAATACTCTTTAAGCCAAATTGTTTTGTTAGATTATTGAACTCTATAAATTCTTTGGTTTTAGTTTCCGCACAATTTATATTAAAATCACCGGTAAGAATTAAACGTTCCGCATTTATGTAATCTAACACATTGGCTAATTGGTTCATGAAGACATTGAAATCGCCCCAAGGCCTGTATATATTAATCAAAGTATATTTTTTGTTGTCTAAGTGTAAAATTGCTCCGCATATTTCAACATCTCCATCAACGCAATAATGTCTTAAATCTATAGGACTTATTTTAAGGTCTGGTGTAGCCCAAATTCCGCAAGCACCTCCTCTATTAGCTAATCTTGAGTAACTTGATATTAAATAAAACCAATGTATGTTTGCTTGTTTAATATGATGATCATTTAACCAAGTTTCTGTTAAACAAATTATTTTACAATTGTTATCCGTAATAAAAGCTTCGAGTAAAGGAATTTTTGTATTCAAGCTTCTTATATTTAATGTTAGTAATAAGTTATTCATATCCATATTAGATTTTACGTGTTGCGATTTTGGAGTGAAGCCTTTGGAAAATTTGAGCGATTGTTCTTTTTACTAAAATAAAATGTATTTGTGTTCCCTCGTTCCACGTATCTGTGTTTTCAATAGTATTCTTAGCTTCTGATGGTACTCCTATTTTATATGAGGCGTATATTGCATCCTCTCTTCTAGGTGTTAATTTTTCAATCTGATATTTCGCTGGATAACAAGCATATAGAAAATTTTCCATCATTTCTGCCGTGAGAGATTTGTCGAGCCGGGATATAAAGTACCAGTGGGTTCTTGTTTTTTCATTTCCTCTTGATTGTGGCGCAACTGGCAACATAATGCTACTTAAGCCAGTTCGAATATTAATTTTATTTTATTTTTATTAGAATCAGGTGTTCTTGGAATTTGTACTATTACTACCATTACTGAAAAAATTTTGAAGGCTTAGATGCTCTTATAATTTGGAATTAAAAATTCTAACTAATTCTGAAAATTTAGACAAAATGGTGGAAAATTCTAGAAATCTGGAAAAATATTGCTAAAAGGGCAGAAAGACCGATGGTCGATAGCCCAAACGGACAGACTAACCCTTATCGTTTCTCATTTGTATGTTTTTCCAAATTGTATATATATAATATATATATATTTAGAAGTGTTTCGTGGGCCATCGGTCGGATAAGGTATTAATTATTACGAAAATGTGCAAATATATATGAACGCAAGTCTGAGACGAATCGTTTCGCTCTTTCGGAGCTCATCAGCCAGACGAACCGCGATTTCATACATATCTGCACACTTTTTTGGATGTTCTATATATACTCTGAATGGAAATGATAGCGCTAGAGTTAACGCCACCATTTCTATGTATTATTTGCCACTGAGGGAGTTTGTCAACCATTTGCTCCTTCAGATTCGTTCGGTTAATTTTTAACCTTCACTTCTCGTCGGAACGGAGGATTTTACTCCACCAGTGGACGATAGAAAATTATTTGCCCTAATGTAATGAATAATTAGTGGGGATTCGTGACCGGAAATTTTTAAATTTAGAAGTGTTTCGTGGGCCATCGGTCGGATAAGGTATTAATTATTACGAAAATGTGCAAATATATATGAACGCAAGTCTGAGACGAATCGTTTCGCTCTTTCGGAGCTCATCAGCCAGACGAACCGCGATTTCATACATATCAGAGTATATATAGAACATCCAAAAAGTGTGCAGATATGTATGAAATCGCGGTTCGTCTGGCTGATGAGCTCCGAAAGAGCGAAACGATTCGTCTCAGACTTGCGTTCATATATATTTGCACATTTTCGTAATAATTAATACCTTATCCGACCGATGGCCCACGAAACACTTCTAAATTTAAAAATTTCCGGTCACGAATCCCCACTAATTATATATATATATATATATATATATATATATATATATATACAGGGTTATTCCCGCTATACGGCACGGAATATTGTGGCCAAAATACGTGACTTTCAAAACGCTTCACTTTGGGGATATATGGGGGTCTATTAGGGCTACCTTTTAAAATTATTTTCATAATATACAGGGTGTCCCAAAAACCCTAAAAGTATCAAAGTTGTGTTTTTTTTAATGAAACACCCTGTATTTTATTGCATTTTTGGATCCGTCTA